>VNJM01001882.1:0-31748 GCA_008042475.1 Drosophila kanapiae
TCTCCATTTCAACATGGATTTATTAGGCGAAGATCAACAACAACCAATCTTTTGGAGCTCACTTCATTTATAATAAAGGACTTCAAAAAAAATGTTTAGTCAGATGTAAATTATACTGATGTCAGTAAAGTATTTGACTCCGTTAATCACTCCCTTCTTGTTAGGAAACTCGATTTAATGGGTTTTCCGATTGATTATTTATTATTTATTAATGACCTGCCCAAAGTTTTAGCTAACTCTAGAGTGATCATGTACGCAGAGGACGTTAAGCATTGTGTGCAGTATAAAGACAGCTCTTGTCAGTCGGATTTACAAACAGATCTCAATAACTTTCGTTCATGGTCCCATGTTTATTTATTAAACTTAAATGGCTTTAAGTGCAAGCTAATGACATTGTCTCGTGTCACTCCTATGCTTGCGACTTATATGCTAAACGGCTGCTAGTTGGAAATCACTCTGGGCGACGATTTGGGTGTCCGCCTGGATTCTAAACTAGACTTTATAGATCATGTGCTTGGATTTATTAAGCGGTGGTCGAAGAAATTCGATGGCCCTTGTGTTACTAAAACTTTATATACTTAATTAGTTCGTCCTATCGTAGAGTATGAATCCTGCGTTTGGAATCCACAATATGATGTCCACAGAAAAATCATCGAATCAGTTCAAAGGAACTTTTTACTTTTCGCAAAAGGTAGATTTCTGCTAATTAACCTACCACCCTTACCCTCTTATACAAGTAGACTTTTGCTAATTAACCACCATTCTTAGAAACTGTAGAACTATGCTAGGTATTACCTTAATCTATAATTTAATTCGTAGTGACGTGGAGAGTTCTGACCTGATAGATAATTTCCACGTAACAAATATAAATACCAGATCCTATTTACCTTTAGTGTTGCGACACTGTAGATCATCTTATGAAATGCATGAATCCTTTAGAATTTAAAGTGCTAATGTATGTACCATATAACCTCAAACGTAGACAGCCATCCCAAACTAAAAACTTTAATCTTAACTTAGTACATATGCAACCAAACATTAAGGCAGCACGCCAGTAGTTCATTGCCCTGCAAACTTTACATATACATTTTCCTATCTCGCCTACTAACACGTGCTTGGTGTCGCAAAAGCCACTTGAGAGTACTGTACATCCATGAATAACGAATAAAATATGACTGATATATATACATATAATTTTATTACGCTAAATCAGGCAAGTCAGGCCCGTTCTACTCCGAATTAGTTTTGTATCCCGCAAAATTAAAATACAATTAATTTGATCTTTTTTAACTCTAGCTAATGATTTTGCGTTTCTTTTATGGCTTTAATAAATGTGGTTACGAGAACCACCACGTTTTCTTTATCTTTATATTAATTATCTTTATATTAACGCACATCGTATTGTTTTTAAAATTACCTGCATAGATTTTTGCTGACATGCTAACGCCTCGCCTAGGCGAGATTTTTGGTTATTAGATATAAGGGAATGGCAGATTTATTTGTTATTAGGTTTTACCAATTTAGTTGTGTGAAGAACAACATCTTCCAGCTCTCTCATGTACATTCAATATCCTCTTGTTCCTCTTGAGCGTTCAAGGTGCGGCCAGTATTTGCCGACACGACCACATAACTCCAGCTTATTAAGGCAAATTATATAGGGGCTTGAGTCAGCGTTAACAAAATGTTCTTGGTATATAACTGATATATATACAATTAACTTCCTTATGCTAAATCAGGCAAATCGTCCAATGTGTACTGTGCACCGTGGCTTCTCCCAATTAGTTATGTAATACGCAAAAAATAAAAATGCAATCAATTTTTTTTTTTGTAATTCTAGCTGATGGTTTTTGTCGTTTTTATGTGATTTTAATAAATGTTCTTACGGTTTAGGGAAAACACAAGTATTCTTTTGTAAAGTAAACAAAAATAAAGATCAAGAAAGTTTTGGTCCGCATTTTTCAGCAACCAGAACTTGACAACGGGGAGATATCTTCTCATCTAGTAACTTGTCATATCGCACCTTAATCGGTATCTTCAACTTATTCGCCATTTCCTCTAAGTAACAGAGGCGGTCGAAAAGCACCAAGTTTTCACAAAGTTTCTATATAATTTTAAAATCGAAAAAACAAAGTCTTTACATCATGGCACATCGTATTGTTTTTAATATTACCTGCATAGATACTTGCAAACATGTTAACGCCTCAGCTAAGCGAGGTCCTTGAGCGTCAGGGTACTTGAGACTAAGTTCTGCAAACTTTTCTTCATGTGACGAATTCCACTCCATCGACACACCTGATTCCTTTGAGAACAACTGAAATCTACTTTTTATATCCAACATGGTTATTGGATATTTGGGAATTGGAGACATATTTTTTGTAGGTTTTACTAATTCAGTTGTGTGAAGAACTGCTTCTGCAAGCGCTCGCATGTACATTCGGTATCCGTGTTTCTCATGAGCGTCCAAAGAGCAGTCACGCTCCCAATGAGAGCTGGTTTGTTGGCAAGCCAATCTAAGAAATGGTCTATTAAAGAAGACATTTTTATTGGTTGCTTCAATTGATTTATGCAGTGCTGAGCTCAGAGGAAAGTTGGCGAATAATATCTGATCGCTATCATCGTCGAAATGACCACATAACTCTAGCTTATGATAGCAGCAGGGCATAATGTGAAGACATCGAACTTGGGAAATTGTCAAAAATAATCGCAGGGCATTAATGCTCAAATCTGCACACGAATGCAAACCAATGAGTGATATTGCCTTTACTTCCAAACAACCGTTATCAAAGGCGAGCTTTGAAGCTAGGGCAGTTATATAGGTGCTAGAGTTGGCGTTAACAAAATGTTGTTGGTATTTAACTGACGTTGAACCCGACGGTGGCAAACAACTTTCACTTCGTTGACGAGCTTTCTCAACTCGCGACTTATCTGCTTCCAAGCCCAGTATAAGGTAATTTGGTTTTAGTTCGTAGAGAGCGTGGCTAAGATATCCCAAACCTGCTCCCAAGTCAACCAAAACTTGCGAGTCTGCACAATGATCGTATATATGTTTAGAAAGGTGTTTAATTTCCATCATTTTTTTTTGCGATATTCCTTTTTGGTTTCCAGACTTTTGATCCACAATAAAATGTGGCCTAGACACGGAGCATGTCGGTGTTAAAATATCCAGCTCTTGCCTAAAACTTAAAAGCAAAATCGGACAATCACCAAAATGTTCGTGAATAAATGGGAATAGATTAAGATTCTTATTTGAAATGCTGAGAAAATAACTTTTAAAATCAAGTGGCATGGAATCGATCGATGGAAGACAATCTACATTAGCTTTTCTATAAATCCACGAGTACGAACTCAAGAATTCGCACACGGCTTGAAAATATGTCTCTGAATTGTTAAAGGAGCTGGGAATAGACATATCTCATATACAATTGTTTGATCGGTTCTGAAGCAGGCGAATTTTGCAAGGCATAGAAGAATCCACCTGAAATTAAATAATATAATATTAATATATAATATAATATATAATATTAATATATTATATATTTTTATATAATATAATATATATATTAATAATTTTAATAATAATTAAATAATATAATTGTATTGAAGTATATACAACCATAAAAATGACATAAGTAATATGCGCAAAAAGTAATATATATAATCCGTATACCTTTAATAACAATCTTTGCTTCAGTAAGCCAATAATGTAATGGTATTATTAAATAAGTAAGAAACATACAGTCGACTGTGCTATACTGTAAGATATCCGGCACTCATAGCATTGTGGGTGACTTTGGCTAATAATTCCTAAAATTAAGAAAACCATAAATTAAACAGGCGGAATGCAGAAGAAAATGTTGACATATATGTATATGTATGTAGGTAGGAACATTTTGGGCAACACAATCTGTTCGCTGTTAAAAAGGCAAATTATTACTTTTTTTAACAATAAATTATTATTCATAAACTACGTTTACAGTATTATAACTAACTGTAAATATAGAAGACTAGCTACAGGGGCCATCGACTTGATAATTAAAAATGAAAATACATTTTTAAATATTTTTATGATTGTTTCTGTTTGTGACATTTTGAGTATATATTCAGATGTCTTTTTGTACTTCGCATAATTGTGTGGCACGTAGCATGATTGGCTAACTTTGTCGGCCAGTTCGTCCCAACTATGTATTTTTGTACTTTACGAATAATTGTGTGTCACGAAGCTTGATTGGCCAACTTTGCAGCTTTGGCCAGTTCGCCCTAACTATACTTACATACATGAACTGAATCTACAATTTAGTGACGAATTTCTATTAGCAGGTAGTTGTAGAAGTTTTAGAACCCTAGCAGAATTAAAAGACTATCACAGCAAATTAAAAATTTCCTAGCAGAATAGAAAGACTATCACAGAAAATTAAACATTTCCTTTCCTTTCCTTTAATTCAATGACGTATTTAAAAGCTTTGATAATGCCTGCTGCTTCTTCAATGAAAACAAAATAGTGATGGGGTATCCATCCCATCAAACGATTAATCCGTATATGGCCACCAATGCAAAACAGATTAAAGTGTTGGTCTTCGCGCCATCTGTGTCGAGCCAAATATTATCCTGTGCTTAAATATTATTTTTGCGTTTTTTAATAATATATAAAGTTGTGTGTATAGTGGCGGTAAGGAGTTTTCACGGTGGCGATGCATCGCGATGTGGCCATTTACAAAAAAACTTACTCTAACTCGGAAAGCGATCACTAAATTGAAGGTCTTTTGAGCGCACTCCCTCCCAAGGGAGGGAGCAACAGCGCATCGAGACAGAAATAAAGGGACAACCACCACCACTGGGACCCGTCGGAGTCGTGAAGCAGGTAGAGTGTGTGCGCACTGCCAAAAATTAAAAAATTTTCAAATTCAGTTTCAATTTCTAAGAAGAACGACTTAAGAACAAATCTGTGCAGAAGTCGCGGAAAACTGCGCAAGTTATTTTGTTGTGTGTTGCCTAAGCCACTGTATTTGTTGTTGCAAACTCGAGATCGTTCGCCTCGCGACCTTTTTTTGTCCCCTCTCTGACGCCTATTTTCAATAGATTTTGCTGTTGTATTTCTTCATGGATGGCTGGGCACGAGCGACAGTCGTCTGGCGCGACTTGCTGCCGCCACCGAATAAATATTACCGAAAGAGAAATGAGTGCTGAAAGAGCCACAACGCGTCCATCTAGGCTATAAAGTATATATATTATTAATAATCATGGCCAGTCATGGTGTCAACATTTATATTGAGGGACGTAATAAGAGTGAATTGATAAAGTGATGAGTGAAGTAATAAAAAAACACATTTAATAATTATTAATAGGATTATGTTGTTTCCAATGCACGAAAGACATCATGTGTTTGTTCACTTTTCTGTGCATCTTGAGAATGTCCAACGTATTTATTTTAATTGAGCAAATGTAGTAGGCTTACCTAAAGCGACTACGTAGACCGTTTTTTTGTTTTCAAATTATGCGAAACTGATACATGTATTTGCGATAAATTTGCTATATTCTCATGTGACCAAGTATTACACATGGAATGTGTCTTCGAACAAATTTCAAAAGACAAACAGATGCTATTAAGAGAATATATAAAGAACATCCAAACAATACAGAATGTATTTATTAGCGATTGTTATTAGTTTACGTTATTGGCCCAAAATTATTTCAAGAATCGAGAACAATAAACGGTATTTTATGCTCTCAGCTCTTTCAGAACAAATACGAATGTTATTTGCCATTATATTATATTTTATTATCCACTTGAGTTATGGAACAAATATAAACATCATATGGCAGAAGATATTTTCGTTCGTTTGCGTCATGATGCAAGAAATCCTGATTTGTTTATTACCTTGGAAATTTACAACGAAGCTTTAATATTAATTGAAGATATGTGTTTAACGATTGTATATACCGCAACAAATTGTGAGATACATTACGTTATATACGTTTTATATATACAATCGAATATAACTAAAATGAATATTCAACTAAACATGTATATGACCCAACCACGCAAAAAGTTACCAATAATACAGGTTGATTTTTAGATGCACCGTGTGGTACAGGCAAAACTTTCGTTTTATCATTATATATAGTTGATATGCTGGAGCAAGCTTTGTCACGCAGAAATTACAAAACACGCAAATATATATAGATATAAATATATAAATTATCTTGTTGTTGGTGGCTCGGTCCAGATAAGGATTAGATATAGAGGTGGCACCGGTAGGGTGCTTGGTGAGTAGTATGGCTGCTGTCCAGATGGAAAGATTTGAATACGCTGCCGGGCTGCTGCTCCTAGATGGCCGCTGATGGTGTGGCACCGGTAGGGTGTATGATGATGTGTCAAATGAAGTATATGTTATATATGTATGTTGCTGCCCCCCTATACCCCTGGTCATAAGCTCAGAGGGCTAATGCAAGTAATATAACGGCGATATCCAGAGTAAAGTTTATGAGCCAAGTGCTCTTTATTCAAATAAACGTAAAACAGAACTGAGGAACTTAACTGTACGAGAAAGGGAGCTTAGTCGGCAGGCCGACCGCGTGACAGTGGAAAATGCTGACGATCGCAAAATGAGCATAACTCACCATACCGGGAACCAATGGGACCCAGGCACGGCCCCAAAGGCGGGTATGCTGAGTCGGCATCTAGAAAGACTAGGGTAATATAAGAATAACCCAAGATAGATTTGTTAACTTATATAGATATATTTGCAGTTATTGATCAGATCACAGAATCCCCTTATATACCAAACCTAATAAATAAGATTTCCCGTCGTGCAATGATAGTCCCCAACCATCAACAAGTTCAAAAAGTGCTGTTCCAAAAAATAATAAAAGCGATTTAATTTAAACACGACGAAGAACGAAGAGGGTCACGAAACCCAAATATTTCTTTACCATAGTTTATAAAACATAATGGTAATCAGAGTTGTTTCGGAAATCAAAATTTTTTTCCATCTTTTAAGTGCGATTACCCCAATCGGTCTCCGACTTATAACAATACACCAAGAATTCAATGGGATTATAGCAAAGCAATTATGTGTAAGGCAAGTTTCAATTAAGGACAGCATTTTATTACAGGTACTAAAACAGACATACATTTATTTCTCGAATGGTACTGCTAACATAAATTTGAATATATTGACCTAAAAATGCACCTGACACTCTTCCCTGAGAAAAACCTCGCGGCAGTGACCTCTTGCACTCCATCTAGTATATGAGACCTAATCAGATGTACTGTAGTTCTTAAAAAATATAAAAAAATATATATGAATGATTTTTTTTTTGCATGGCCTCTTTAAAAATAAGATAATTAGTCCTTGATAGTTGCTTATTTACATAAACTGCTGGCTTCAAGTCAAACAAACTTAGAAGGCATTTGCGCTTATGCACCGATATTTTTTTAAAATTCCTATCATCTCCATAACGTCTTCCATTTATTTTATAATTACCCGATAAACATTTAAATTTAGTGTTCCTGGGGACAAAAGAATTCACGCATTCTTGGAGGAGGAGCAATCTGCAGGTTGAAACATTACTTCTTTTATTTTAAATCACTCAATCGGTCTGAATCTTGTTGACCAATGCACTACTTTTTTTAGTGAATGGCATCGATAAGCTGCTCACATGCAGAATGGTGACAGCGACACTCGGTAGCTCAAAGCACTCATGAAAAGTATACATATAGGCACTCCTTTCGTAGGTTGCCTACGAAACGAAGTAGTAAACAATCTGCTACGCAATCTAAAGGGCGAGAAAATACCCGCAAACGCCATGCGACCTGCTGACCCCAAAGCTTAAGCAACCGTCCACATGGAGAGAGAATTAAAGACTGGAGTCAACCTAGCAAAGACGGAGCTCGTAATTTATTAAACCCTCCAACTTTAATCAACTGTAGTTTCTCATTCAGAGATAGCGCCAGATACGTAGGGTTAGTTTAATGACAGGCGTCTAAATTGGACACTCAATAATCTCGGGAGAACAAAGATAGCAAGCAACCATTTCTCTCTCCTACAGTAGGGTAAGTCCCTCTTAATGTGACCTGGATGTATACGGCAGTAGTAAAACCTATCTTACTCTATGGGCTAATGATATGGAGGCCTGCGTTTAGGAAATAGACAACCAAAAAACAACTAAATACATTACAATGATCGGCTGTCCAATGCAAAAGCGCCGCTCTTCGAAGTACCCCGACCGAAACGTTAAATGCTATACATAATCTACCTAGTCTGGAAATGGCAGGCATGGAGAGAGAAAGTAGCGCTCTGACTAAAGGAGACCGGACAATGGGCATCCCTAAATTCTGTTCATGCCATAATCCTCCTGCATGATAAACATATACCCGCGAAAACCGATCTTTTGTATTCGAAAGAATATGAATGCACCCCATTCCACACAGAGGGCTCTAACTTAGAAGTCCAAGTTGAAGGAGATTTTTACTCCGCTCAATTATACATCAGAAGATCCTTTCGACATTATTTATTTGGAACAATCGAATAAATATAAGCTAAGCGAGGACGGCCATTTGATGCGTGTGTGAGTTACCACTTCAGCTGATACCCTTGGCCATAATGCGCGACGTACTGTAAGGTACAGATAGGCCTTTGGTCGTAGGAATGGTTGGGAATCAGACAGAATACAGACACATAGGGTAGATCAGAATAATAAGGAATTAAAGATAAAAGAATAAAACCCATGATAACTGATTTTTAATACTAAATAAAAGAAATACTTAATACTTAATACTTATTATGATTAATTACAGAGCTACATTTCATAACACGGAAACTCGTGTACACTACACAGTACATAAAAAATACGAAGACAATTAATTATCAATGATTAAGCATACCTGCAAGCAGAGTATACAAGTTAACTAAGTTATCCGGCGACGGCAATGACCGATCGTCCGAAAGCTCGCTCCGGCGAATTTGCTGACACAGCAGCTGGCCGGAAGCACGTGCATAGCCGGCAAGCACTACCCATTGCAGTGGCCGCTATGAGTCTCTTTGTATGTTAGCTTTAAGTTGAGTCTCCATTTACTTCTGAACGAATAAAGAGCTGAAGCTCATGAATTGAACTCCGGCAACTGCCGTTATCCATTGTATTAAATTTGCACCCGTCTGAGTCTCTAGGCCAGCGGGAGAAAGAGGGCAGTTACCCTCTCACCATAGTCTACCTATTCTACAGCCGACGTCACCCAGTCGCAGCAACTTAACCAACCGGCGCACGAATTAGCCAGCCGGTACTCAACTCCATAATACCTGCAACCACACCTTAGCAGCCCCCCAACTCCGCTACGGATGCCCAACCGCAGGCCTCACCCCACAGCAGCAGCGTGTCATCCGTCGCACTATTACATAACTCACATAACTAACCAATTGGCGCCCACGTTAAATTACCCATCTAAGTCGGGAAATCATGTAAGTGAAAGGGAAATCTGTTCCAAAAAATTTTCCGGCATCTGCAGTGGTAAAATATTTGAATACGCTATATTTTCTGCAGCTCTGTATTAGAGTTTCGTGTTGACATATTTATAAATAAACGTACTCACTAATTGTTGGCCAATTTATTGGTGTAATCACAGGTGATATTATTTATGTTTTTCATTGTTTGCATTTTTTAAATTCTTTCAATAAATATCTTGGTGCCGAATATTATCGCCAATATAACTACCAGGCTACATATTTAATACCGGGCCTAGACGCAAAGGCGCCGCCGGGAAATAAATTCATTAATTGTGCATTTATTGATATATTTTTATTGACGACGGATACCGTCTCATTTAAATTCGTGCATTTAATTTACCCCTTATATGTAGTCGTCTTTTTGCTTACACCTAAATTCTTTGTGTTAGCTTGGCAACGATCTTGGGTTTGTTTTTGTTTCCATCGCTTACCCACTCCACTACGACACTCGAACTCGGCACCGCGACGTTTGTATTCCGATTTTGTTAGCTTCGCTTTTTTGTCTTTCAAAACGGCAGCTTAGCCACCACGGATCTTTACTGTGTCAATTTTTCTTGTTTATATTTTTGTTTGCCATAGCGGAGAACCAGTCCCCGCGATCCCCTTCTTCTTGGCATTGCTTGGCAAGGCAACAGCTCAGTTTTTCAACGAGCTCCCGTCCATCGTTACCAAGCGGCATCTCAGCCCCCGCGGCCCCCATCCATGGGCAAGACCGCTTGAGCATGCATTAAATCGCTGAGCCGATTTAGCTTGCACAGCTCCATATGAGCAACCCATTCCAGCAATATAGGAACAGCAGGCAGGTCCCCAGCGACTCTGAATCCGACACCGAAGGGCCGGCAAGAACTTCTACACCGAAAAGTGTAAGCGTCGGCACTCCCTCAGCCAGCAACATGGCATTTAACCCAGATCAAATAAAGGCGGTAGTAGAGGCTGCTGTCAACCATGCCCTACAAGAAGCGGCCATTGACAGCAAGCGCAGGGAGAATGAGTTGCGCCAGACTATTCAACAACTGGCCAACCAAGTGGCGGCGATACAGGTCGCACCCGCCCCTACAGTAGCTCCTCAGATTAAAGTTTATACACCCATAGACATTAATAACGCCGTCATTTGTAATGAGCCACTAGACGCCGTCAAATGCCTGCCCGAATTTTCGGGTGCCCAGGAAACATACGTCTCCTGGCGGCAGGCGGCAGTAGGCGCATACTATATTTTTAAGAATTTCGTAGGAAGTTCACGCCATTATCAGGCAGTTATTATAATTAGGAGCAAAATAAGGGGCCCGGCCGATGCAGTGCTATCCTCATTTGGCACAGTGCTTAATTTCGACGCGATTATAAATCGACTCGACTTTACTTATAGTGACAAGCGGACAATGCATGTCATAGAGCAGGAGATGGGCACCCTCAGAGAGGGGAGTCTCTTGCTTCTACAATATTATGACGAGGTTGAAAGGAAGCTCACCCTCCTCACCAACAAGGCGACCATGTCATACGAAGCCTCGGCTGCACAAGTTTTATGCGAAAAATTCCGGGATGATGCCCTTCGCGTATTTATCTCTGGATTAAAACGCAACCTCACTGACGTCCTCTTCGCGGCGAAGCCCAAGGACATGCCATCAGCACTTGCCTTGGCTCAAGAGGTGGAGGCGAACCATGATAGGTATACCTTTGCATCATCTTTTGCAAGAAGCCAGGAAGACAGGGAGAAAAAACAATTTCCTAAGGCGCAAGAGCGTCAGCAGGCTGCCCCTCATGCTAGTTCCCAATATAGTGGCGGTAAAAATCCCCATTTTACTAAGCAACATAAAGCACAAGTGCACCCTGCTCCACGCAGCGATAGGCACCAGGGAGACACTCCAGAACCCATGGAAGTGGATCCATCATTGTCTAGGATGCTTAAACCATCACAAGCCCCGGCATACCAGAATAGGAAGCCGGCGGCGTCCGTTAGAGCCAACCCACAAAAAAGGCAAAGGGTAACACACATTGCCCAGAGCGCTGACAAAACTGGTGATACGTACACCACAGCGGCCTCTAGCGCGGCACAAGAAATCGATGACGACGCTATCTACGAGAACGAGTCGGATGCCATAAATTTTTTAGGGGAAGATCCCTGCTACCCGTCATTAGACGAAGAGTAGCGGGGATTGACATGAGATTTCTAGTTGATACGGGCGCGGCCAAAAATTTCATCCGACCATACGAAGGATTGAAAGGCGTCCGCCCGGTAGAATCTCCATTCAAGGCTCATTCGATCCATGGAGTAACCAATATCACGAAGAAATGCTTCGTGTCAATTTTCAACTTGAAGGCCACATTCTTCATTTTACCAGATTTGTCCTCTTTTGATGGAATCATCGGCCTTGACCTTTTAAAACAGACAGGGGCTTCACTTTGTCTGGCCTCCAGTCAGCTCAAATGGGGCACGGAAGTAGAGAACATCGAATTTTCATACATGTCCCGATGTAAATTTTACTGAGGTGGACTGCTCAGATGCACCACCTTTGGTCAGAAAAGCATTTTTGAAAATGCTCAGCGACAAGAAAAAAACCTTCGCAGACCCCAATGAGGCCTTGTCCTACAATACGTCGGTGGTTGCCACCATCAGAACCATTGATGAGACGCCCATTTATGCCAAACTTTACCCATATCCAATGGGGGCAGCTGATTTTGTAAATAGCGAAATCCAAGATCTGCTAAAAAATGGTATCATCCAAAAGTCGAAATCCCCTTACAATAACCCAATATGGGTTGTAGACAAAAACTGGCAGGCGGAAAATGCGTTTGGTATTGGATTTTCGCAAACTAAACGAGAAAACAATACCCGATCGATACCCCATGCAGAACATCTCGATGATATTAGGAAACTTAGGCAAGGCCAAGTATTTCACAACGCTGGACTTGAAGTCCGGTTATCATCAGATCACGCTGGCAGAATGCGACCGTGAAAAAACTTCCTTTTCCGTTAACGGAGAAAAGTACGAGTTTCGCAGAATGCCATTTTGATTAAAAAATGCAGCCAGCATTTTCCAAAAAACTGTTGACGACATACTGCGAGAGCATATTGGCAAATTTTGCTATGTCTACGTTGATGATGTTATCGTCTTTTCGGAGGAGGAAAACTCCCACATCCGGCACGTGGATTGGGTTCTCAAGAGCCTACACGATGCAAATATGAGGGTATCAACAGAAAAGTCACGATTTTTCAGGAAAAGCGTTAGCTTTTTAGGGTTCATAGTCACCAATAACGGGGCTACCACACCCCAGAAAAAAAAAAGCCATTCAGGAATTCCCAGAGCCTAAGAACATATTCGAGGTCAGATCATTCCTTGCCTTGGCCAGCTATTATAGATGCTTCATAAAAGATTTTGCATCCATAGCTCGGCCCATCACTGATCTTTTGAAATGGGAACTTGGAAGTGTCAGTAGACACAGGTCCAGGAACATCCAGGTACAGTTCAACACGCCCCAACGGCTGGCTTTCCAAAAACTGCGTAACATTCTGGCCATTCTGGCGACTACCAAAAGGCATTTGATCTAACGACAGATGCCTCAGCGTACGGCATTGGCGCAGTCCTATCCCAAGAAGGGAGACCCATAACAATGATCTCTAGGACCTTAAAGGACAGGGAAGTTAACTACGCTACCAATGAAAGGGAGCTGTTAGCTATAGTTTGGGCACTGGCCAAATTACGCCACTATTTATATGCAGTCAAAGATATAAATATCTTTACTGACCACCAACCGTTGACCTTCGCAGTGTCGGAATCCAATCCGAATGCGAAAATCAAGAGGTGGAAAGCCCGCATCGACGAGTCCGGCGCTAAAATTTTTTACAAGCCCGGCAAAGATAACCTTGTTGCGAATGCCCTCTCAAGACAGCAACTTAACGTTGTGGAAGAGGAAGAGGCTTTTTCTAGCGCAGCCACAATTCACAGTGAGCTGTCGCTAACCTACACCATTGAAATCACGGACAAGCTTTTGAATTGCTTCCAGAACCAGATAACTCTAGAGGAGGCACGCTTTCCGTTAAAACGCAGCTTCGTCCTCTTTGGAAACAAGAGACGGCATGTGATTGACTTTTCCTGCAAAGAGTCATTACTTGATGAACTCGCAGATATAATCGTTCCTAAAGGCATAAACGCCATTTATTGTGACTTGCACACGCTGGCAATGATACAGGACGAATTGGTTCGGCAGTTTCCAGCCACCAAATTTTGGCATTGCAAAAACCGTGTAACGGATATTTTTGCAGTTCCTGAGAGACGGTGTTAGCATTGCAAATGCCCCACCACTTCATAGCGCCTCAAACGGGCAGGGCGTCTCACAGCACCCTCTTGGAGCTTGCCCGTTGCCTAAAAATCGACAAGGGGATAACCGATACTGTGGAAATTATTTTATTGGCAACCGCCAAATATAATAAATCAATTCACTCTGTCGTTGACAAACGGCCGGTCAGCATCGTGCAAAAGCACCCAGACGACTCACAGACGGACGTCCAGAATAAGATCGTTAGGGCGCAAAACACGCTCAGGGCCAGGGAAAATGCCTCCCGACAATGCAGAACATTCGAAGTCGGCGAAAAAGTCTTGATTAAGTCAAACCGAAGGCTTGGCAATAAACTCACACCACTGTGTGAGGAAAAAGCTGTTGAAGCGGACCTGGGCTTGGGGCTAAGGAGAGGGTGGTCCACAAGGATAACATTAGATAATAATTCATTTTTTCTAGTGCACTATAGTGTTTACACCTAGCCACTTGGCGTAAGTTTTCTTTTCCACATTTTCTCACCCCTATCCACTTGGTATAAGGTTTTGTTATAATTGTGTTTTTTTTCTTTATGCTTTGGTGGTGTGTTACAATATTTTAAGCAAACACTACATTACATCCAATATTACAAGTTCGCATTCGTACCCCTGTTAATCCTGCTTGCCGTAACATCGGGGCATGTCTCGGACTACTCGCAGGCCAAATATATTCCCATCATTGATGGTAGAATTTTAGTTTGGGAAAAAATCGCGTTCGTTACACACTCGGCGAATCTCTCAGAATATAGGCACGTGGTGAAAGAAACGGATGGCATGACCAGCGTGTTTCCCCAGGCACATATGCAGAATCTTTTGAGTGTCGATGTTGCTCATCTGCGTGACCTGCTCGACTCGTTGAGCATCCACCACAGAGTAGCTAGGAGTCTGGATTTCCTAGGAGCGGCGTTAAAGGTAGCGGCGGGAACGCCAGATGCAGAGGATTTCGAAAAAAGTACATTTAATGAATTTCAGTTAATAAATGCAAGTAATAGGCAGATAAACATCAATAGTAAAGTACAAGACCAAATTAATAATATTACTACCACCGTCAACCAACTTCTGAAGTCAGCTAAGGGAACCCAAGTTGACACGGGGCATCTTTATGAGATGTTATTATCCCGAAATAGAATGATTAGTATGGAGCTGCAAAACTTATTACAAGCGATAGTTCTAGCTAAGGCCAACATTGTGAGCCCTAGTATACTAGATCATGCAGACCTCGAAGATATATGGATAGAAGAGCCCACAGATACCCCCCACTTATTGTCCGTTGCTTCCGTTAAAATATTACAGTCCGATAACTTTTTGTAATTCGGCATCAAATTTCCAATAATCAAATCGCCGTGTATTAAAATCACTGTTTTTCCCGTGCTTGTGTTTTTCATGACACGATGCTCAGGCTGGAGGACAAAATAATAGCTGATTGCAATGAAACAATTCACACGGTCAACAATTGCTCCACAACACCTGGAGCCACATTTTGCCAGCTGGCGTTAAGAAGGTCGTGCGCGCAAGAGCTCCACGCTGGAGGCATAGCGCGCTGTGACATCCAGCACAGCGATCTACATCCAATTACTCACGTAGATGAAGGCATCATAATTGTAAACGATCGTCCGGCACGTGTGAGTGTAGATAATGGCACTGACATCCATGTACGAGTCACGCATCTCATTACCTTTACTGAGAGTGCCATGGTTAATGAAACCCGATATGTCAACAATGACAGGGCCCAGAAGAGGGTCCCAGGAGAAGCCAGCTCGGCCTCCCTGAATATTACTATGGAGCACAACATCCTCAGTCTTCCATACCTTCACCGCTTGAGTGAGCGTAATCTGGAACACATCAAGAGAGTTGGGGAGAATATCAACGACTATCATTCACATCAGATAGTACTGGTGGCAGGAGCAATATGCTGCGCGTTGATCTGCGTCGGTATCACCTATCGGCGAGTCATCCAGGCCAGGAGAGCTACGGCCCAGATAGTAGAGATGATCGCCCAAATAGGGTCGGCCGAGGGGGGAGTAGTTAACTAAGTTATCCGGCGACGGCAATGACCGATCGTCCGAAAGCTCTCTCCGGCGAATTTGCTTACACAGCAGCTGGCCGGAAGCACGTGCATAGCCGGCAAGCACTACCCATTGCAGTGGCCGCTATGAGTCTCTTTGTATGTTAGCTTTAAGTTCAGTCTCCATTTACTTCTGAACGAATAAAGAGCTGAAGCTCATGAATTGAACTCCGGCAACTGCCGTTATCCATTGTATTAAATTTGCACCCGTCTGAGTCTCTAGGCCAGCGGGAGAAAGAGGGCAGTTACCCTCTCACCATAGTCTACCTATTCTACAGCCGACGTCACCCAGTCGCAGCAACATAACCAACAGGCGCACGAATTAGCCAGCCGGTACTCAACTCCATAATACCTGCAACTACACCTTAGCAGCCCCCCAACTCCGCTACGGATACCCAACCGCAGGCCTCACCCCGCAGCAGCAGCGTGTCATCCGTCGCACTATTACATAACTCACATAAGCAACCAATTTACATATATACTATACAACACAACTATACTTATAACACAATCAGCACAATCTACAAGCACACTTAAGAAATGGAAAAGTACAAGTGAAAAGAAAGGTATAATCAGTAGATAATTCCGTCGCCCACCGCAGATTTAGTAGAGAGGTCTGTAATTGTAGAAGAGCAAATGCCAGTAGTCATAGCGACAAGTGTATTGGAAGCCCTCAAAGTATTTATAGGGCTGTGTCCGGACAAAGGCTAGTAGAGGTATCGAACTATGCCGAGGTAGATCAAGAGTTGTTTTTAGAAGAACCAATAAACGTCGTCGAATTCAGCCACAAAACCATTTGGAAACTAAACAACATAGAAGAGGCAAAGATTGACAATAAGAACATACCTTTTAACAAGATCAGGACGGAGCATTTGAAAAAGGAAGACATCAGATAACTTCAGAGGATTTGTAGGAAATACGCAAAGGTATTTCATAAGGTAGGGGATAATTTATCTTTTACAATCACAGTTATGCAACAAATACAGATACATATACAGATATGCGCAAAAAGAAAGGCAGGAGGTGAGAAGGCATTTGGAGAAGTTGCTTGAGCAGAAAATAATAGACATAGATATTCACCATGAAGTGCTCTAGTGAGGGTAGTGCCCAAAAAGAAGGATGCCTCAGGGGAAAGGAAATGAAGAATGGTAGTAAACTAAAGGAAGCTGAACGAGAAGGTGATAAAGGACAAATACCCCCTACCAATAATAAATGATGTACTGGATAGGTTGGGATGAGCAAAGTATTTCACGACACTAGATTTAGGGAGTGGATATCACCAAGGAGGTTACCAAGTTATTTCAAATATGTGAGAATGCGTTTCGAGTTAAGCAACACCAGAAACGCATTCTCACATATTTGAAATGACCTCCTTCTGCAGCAACCTGTCAGAGGTTGATGAATAACATTTTTGGGGAGTTGTTGGGCAAATGCTACCTTATTTATATGGATGATATCATGGTGTATTCTGTATTATTATAGCAACAAATTACAGACTTATAAAAGGTTTTCAAAAAGCTTGCGGAAACTAATTTTAAATTAAAATTAGACAAGACAGGACTTTAAAGAACGGAGGTTGAGTACTTGAAGTACTCTACAGGGGAGTACGTGATAGGGATTCAAACCGAACGTGGTAAATATCGAGGTGATCAATTCGCTAACCCAAATACTAGGAAACAGATAAGATATTTTCTAGGTCTATTAGGGTACTATAAAAAATTAATAAGGGAATTTATAAGGGAAATTACGAAACCACTAACGAGACAAAAAAAATGGAAGAAGGCTGTATAGATAGATCAGGAGAACACAGAAGCATTTGAGGTATGCAAAACCTCATTAGGCAACGATCCAATCTTACAAGTTCCCGATTTCAACAAAGCTTTCATCCTTACCACGGATGACAACAATTATGCCATTGGGGCGGTCCTGTGTCAAGAAAATTTTATAACGGAAAGGCCAATAGCATATGCAAGCAGATTGACTGGTCGCAAACTTAAAGGAAAACTAAATAGAACGTTAGCGTTGTTTATACCAGACGTATATTGTAAATATTTTTCGTAATGTAAATTGTATAGGGCGACAAGATGTACAATTTTGCTACCTTTGCTGAAATCTTTTAAATCTTGAGTCGTAAGCCTTAGCAGCTAGTGCTCTTCAAGTAATTCATTAAATAAATAATGTCAGAAAATAAGAAATCTATATATATGTTAGAACGATAAACCCAAATTATGAGAATCATCTGAAAATTTGGTGAAGAAATCCAAGCACACCTCTGGCCTTTTTTACCATGCACGAAATAGGATCTATAAAGTCAAGTTTAGGATCCAGACGGACGCCCAAATCGTCGACCAGAGTGATTCTTTCCAAAGAGCAGCCGCTTATCATATAAGTCGCAAGCAGTGCGACACGAGACACGAGAGAATGTCATTAGCTTGCACTTAGAGCCATATAACTTTAATTATTTTACATGAGAAAATGGTTGAAAGTTATTGTGATATGTTTGTGAATCCGACTGGCAAGAGCTGTTTTATATTGCACACAAATTTTAACATCATCTGTGAACCGAAAACTTTGGTCTGGTCAATAATTAATAATGTAAACAATAAGGGACCCAAATGGCTGCCATGCGGGACCCCAGAGGTAACCCGGAGAAAATTAGATAATTTCTTTTTAAGGAGGACTTTCTGCGACTTTCCTAACAAGGGAGTAATTGACGTAGTCAATTGCTTTACTAAAGTCATTATAAATTACATATGTCTGGAAGTTTTGTTGGAAGCCCTTTATTATAAAAGAAGTGAGCTGCAAAAGATTGTTTGTTGTTGATCTTCGCCTAATAGACCCATGTTGAATTGAGAAAAAGACTGATTTACAAAGATTCTGCAAATGGGGAGTTATAGATTTTTCAAAAAGCTTTGGGATGTCTGACAACTTAGAGATTCCTCTATAATTGTTGGCATCTTTTTTGGTACCTTTTTTGTGAAGAGGAATAACAAATGATTCATTCCAAATTAGGGGAAAGTGGGATGTTTTTAAGTTGAACAATATTAGAAGGGGATTGCACAAGGCCTCGGCACAGTACCTAAGCACACAGCCAGGTATTCTATCGGGACCTGGCGAAAACACTGGCTTAACACGTTGAAGATCGAAAAGAAAAAATTTTCCTTTAAACTAGGACTGAAGATTAAGTTCGATTTGGGCATTTAGTAGGTCTTATGGAATGACGAAGAATAAGTAGTTTGAAAAAAACTGAGCAAAAAGATTATTGTCTGCTGTCATATTTTCAAATGAAAGCGAGGAAGGATATGTAATAGGCTTACGTTCAGTGTTGCCAAAATTAAAAAAGTGTTTCTGTTCCTGCGAGAACTTTACCCTGCAAGAACTTAAATAGTTTTTATAACACTACGCGTTAAGCACGATAAAATTCACCTAGAACTATTAAATGGTTCCTATCCGAAAGCGTATTGGAGACCACTGAATAGCGGAAAGAAGGTTCCAACAAATAGGAAGTTCCGACAATGGGGAAATGTAGGAGGGAGTCCTCCTCCTGCCGAGGGAGTCTTCGGTTGACTTCGGGAGCTGTAGGGATCCGCCTGTCTGCGGTGCAACAACCGTTGGTTCAGTTAGTTATAGGAAGAGATTATGTAAAGTGCTCGGACTTAGGTATAAATAAATACGAATGTTGTAGGTGGCTGCAAATGAGTGAATGTAATGCATTTAATTATCCCTGAGTCGCTATTTGTTTACAGCCACCGCTCGGGAGATTGATCTGTCATCGTTGGGATGGTACAGAGTGAGTAACACCAACATTTATATCGGTTATTTTATAATTTGCATTCCAAACTAAAAAATTAAATAAAATCGCAACCCGAACTAAAAGTAAATTTAATGAATAATTAAAAAGACCTTTTTGGCCAAAGCCATACGCGAATTATTATACAAGATAGTAAAAGATTTCAGTTCAAGAAAGTCACATTTAAAATTAGTTTAAACCAAATTATGCCGCAGAAGCACTGAAAAACAAATAACACTAAGCCTAATACTATTATAATGAAATTTCACTCTACACGATTATTAATAATTAAGATTAGCTCTCACCATGCTTAATATAGCTACTCCTTTTATACTATATATATAATGATATGTATTATTTTGCCTTTATTTGATATTATTAGAGTAAATAGCTTCTAAAATACCTACATGCTTATGCTAAGTACATTTACAATTATTTCCGATAAGAGTATTATGAGATGTGTAAAGGGGAAAGTTGTTCGTTCATACAGCAGAATTGTTCTAAGAAATTCATTTAAATTATTAAAAATGAATACAAACGAAATCATGGAGTAGAGTATTTAACTTGAACTCAGATGGGTATATTATGCGGTTGTAAGGCTAACCAAAGCCATGCGGGTAACCGGCGGCGAAACAACATTTAAGTCCCGGTTATTCTACTAATAGCACGATCAATTTTCTTTATTAATAATAATAAACCACTACCAGATGTGGACATGATTCAACCCCCAAATCAGACTTAATTTTGATTAATTTAATTTTTGCATTTATTATTATCAATTAGTCTATAATTATATAATCAACTTCAAAAAAGAGTTGGAGCTCAAGAAATACTCAAGAAATTTATGGGCAGTTTTTGCATACCGCCAACAAGAGTTCAAATCTACATTGGCAAATTATATCTGCATGTATGTAAGTGACGGTCATTCTTGGCATCGCAAACGAAACAGAGAAAAAATAACGAGTAAAAAACATTGCATTATTTTTTTACTATGCCTTTTAATACTCTTTTTTGGAAAATACAATGTACATATTTAAATACAAGAATTGCAATGCAATTTTTCGATTATGATCTTCAACTTATATTAAAAAAATATAAATACATACAAACATGTTAATTAAAAATCATAAATGAATAGTTAATAAGTTAATAAGTAATGTTGCTAATGCTAGTGTTGCTATTTTTACTTATTTATGATGTGAATCTCCGCTTATGTGAGACGGTCGATCGTAGCAAAATCCTCACTGATTAGGCTGACTGACTTGGTTTTTAGCCAAAACGCGGCTTGGCAAACCTTGCTATTGCATCTGGATGGAATACATACTTATATGTATACATACATATATGTATGTATACAAACTTAATTATATACTAATATTTAGTTGTTGCCGTCAATTACTCAATAGATATACTTATTTAATAGTTAACATAATTATAAGCACTTTATGCATTATTAATATTAGGCCGGCTTATGCTTCAGTATCCTCCATGAAAAAAATTACTCTATATTATTTAAAGTGTGCTCAATTATGTACAAAAGGTCCGAATAAAAATCCATATTTAAGAAATAAATTCGAAGTGCACATGCAAACATGCACCAACCAATCTTAAAAATCACTCTGATAAATTTCTTAATAATAACACCAAACTAAGGAAACAGAACATTTAAGTAAATTAGCCCCCCCCCCCCCCCAGGGGTCCCGTACAAACTAACAACACAAACGGTTTTAAATGAACGCCGATGAAACGCATTGAATTTTAATAACAGCATCAAAAGGAACTTAAAAATGTACAGGATCCCCCCAATTTTAAAATGTTACGGCTAGGCAATTATCTTCCATTTATGACTAGTTTCCAGTTGCAAGTCTTTATTTTCTGGACCCATAATACACTTTCCATAATTTGTTGGCGGTTTTTTAAAATATTTTTCAATAGTGGCATTTAGCTCATCTACAGTTACAGAGAGCATTCGTGATCTATAGTTTATAAACATATCCTGCGATACCGCATATAATAAGTAATCAATGCCAATATTTCCAGGTGCTATTGGCGAGTCCAATTGCTGCAGAACGCCCAGTTTAGCTTCAAACAGAGCTTGTTTATCAATCATATTATTTTCCAAGCGCGTCCACTCATAAGTTTTGTCGAAAGCATCTAGTGTTTTGGTAGAATGTGGGTCACGGTAACTATAAAAGCTAAAAATGCCATCTGAACTTATCTTTGCCCCCGCTCCATAAGCTCCATTTTGTTCACGAACTACAGGCAGCAGATACTTAGCCGAAAGTAGCTTCGCCAAAACGCGCAGTTTTGGATGGTCCTCATGCAAATATGGAACAGCAAAAAAAGATTTAGCGCAGTAATTAACCGGTATATTCATTATGTAGTGTTGACAGCTTGGGTCTAATAAATTAATTTTATGGATTTCGTTAGTCTTTTCTAGACTTGGTAATGTTTCCAAGAATTTTTTGTAATGTTCTAATGCATTTTCCATGTAACATTCCTTAGTGTTTATAGCCACTTGCATATTGTCCTTCATAAATATTTTTCTTCCTATTGATTTTAACGTTTCACAGATGGCAATAGTATTATTGTCATGAACGAGACTTTTCATAAATTCTATATGATCTATTCCAAATAAAATAGATTTAAGATAACCGGCATCAGTAACCAGCGCATTTGCTCCTAACATAGCATATAAATGACCAGAACTCGCAACTCCCACTGATATACTGGATATGTAATTTTCAATAAGCATTTTAAGACGGTCCGTATCCGTAAAGTCAAAGTTTAGCAATAACTCTTGACAAAAGGCAAACATTTTTAAAGCATTTTTATCAAGTGCATGAATGTCCATCATAACGCCGATCTTATAACTCTTTGCATCGTTAACATTTTCGACAAAGTTCAACTTAAAATCAAAGCCAGAGGTTTTTGAAAGAACAAGCTTATCAAATTCTCGAAAGTCATACTTACAAGTGCCTATATTGTTAATAACATTACAAAACAGAGGTAAGAGCAGTGTCTCTTCTTGACTTAAACCTGTTGAATTAAACAGGCACTTAAAATAGGTGATCTCGTTGGTAGAAACTTTGCAAATCTGAGTCTTTACATTTTGAATCGTTTTCACAATTAGCTTTGGCCACTTTGGTGGCTCGCTTACATCATTCAGGGTGAGGCATGGCAAAATTTCCGTGTTCGGTTTAGCCTTTTGAAAAACATCCAACTGCAACCCATTCTGGAAAATGTTTTGTAACTTTTCCTTGTCGAGGGAATGAATTATTTGCCTTAGCATCTCTGATTCAGCCTGTTTGAAGTTTTCCTGATATAACACATCAGGGGACATTGTTAGTGTAAGTCTATGTGTATTATTAACGAAATATTTTTGAATTTTCTCTTGAAAATATGTCTTGCTTTGGCTTAAATTGCTTCGCAGGCTTGTAATCATATCTGATACTCGAAGATTACTTACTACATTGCCATTATTATTCCAGAGGGCTGTAGAATTAAACAGCAAAGCATTTCCGAAGTGTGGACTTTGGTGCTTTAGTGACAATTCGAGACTATGCAAAATGCTTTCAACATGCTGGGACTCAAACCCATGCTCTATAGAATGAGATATGGTTTGGTCGAAGAGCTCGTTGAATTTTGTGAAATCTTCCACTCGCAAGTCCTGTAATCCAACGACGAAAGCTGTGTCCTTAGTATCTGATGAGTAACCCGTACTTCTATTGTATCCGCCGGAGAAATTTGGTTCTATAAGGCTCTTGTAAAACGCAGAGTTAGGTCCACGAATTAATACCTCCGACAGAACGTTTAAATCGAAACTCTCCTGTAAGTTGGTAACATCGCACATTAGCAACGCAATAGCTATTTGGTTCTGTCGATTAAAAGTTGCTCCCATATTATCCAATCTACTGGAAATATGTACATTGCGCGGTTCTTTCCACCTCTGCTGGCGTGGTATCTGACTATATGAGTTGTCAATCCAAGTTCTTTCTGATAAATACTCTTCATCGAGAAGTCTGAGTGTTTTAGTCAAATCAAAAGTTCCGTAAGAATAAAAACGACAGTTACTTGGATGATAATACTTTTGATGGAACTCAATTAAATCTTTGTGCTTTAACTTGGGTATCTCCAATGGATTTCCTCCAGATACGTATCCATATGTGTGATCAGGAAGCATATTGTTTAGCAGATTCTGACTAAAAACCTGAGAGTTTTCAGAAAATGCACCCTTCATTTCATTATAAACTACTCCTTTGATAAGAAGCTCCGAATCGCAATTATGTATGTCCTCGTTCTCAAGTCTCCAGCCTTCTTGAAGAAAATCCAAATATGTAAGATTTGGTCTGGAAAAAAAATCTTTACTCGTTTATAAAATTGAGTACCCTTGAGTAGCCTTACCTGAATACAGCATCTAAATAAATGCGCTGCAAATTTCTAAAATCAGCTTCGTTCATAGTCGAAAACGGATATATTGTATAATCTGGACCGGTCATTGCATTCATAAAAGTCGCTACCGAGCGGTTAAGCATTTTAAAAAATGGATCACGAACGGGATAGTTTTTGGAACCGCATAACACCAAATGCTCAAGAATATGGGGCAAGCCTGTGGAATCAAAGGGGGTAGTCCGAAAATTTATTGAAAATACGTTGTTAGCATCTTTTCTATCGATGTGCCATAGTTCCGTTCCTGTGCCCTGATGCCGTAAAGTATAGGACGTAAGCTCGAAATCAGAAATGTGTTCCACATGTTCGCATAGAAACCCATTGTATACTTTTCCTTCAGCATACTTATATTCACGTTGCTGTATTAAATGTGGCATGTGACCTTGTGTATGGGAAGCTCCAAACTTATCATATGTCGACACAGACTTGTAACTTTGTTTTGCCACTTTCACACACCACATATTGGGATGTGCCATCCCCAGCCATTTTATTCGCGATAACATAGTCGTGTCTATAAATGACAAATACACAAGAAAAATGATTGTACATGTCATCAGTTTGTCTTTAGATTTCTTAGTTTAAAAAGCTACAAATTTTTTCATGGAAATTACATCAGCCGGCATGCACTATATATATATGTTTGCTTAAATGCCATTAGCATAAATTCCGAAGATTTTTGAGTACAGAACAAAAGTGTACCACTAATAAAAAACAGTATTCATTTGTGAGTATTCAAAAACTTACCAATACTACGATTTTAAAATATAACCAATTTTATAATACCAATTTTCTTTAAAAAACGAATAAGGCGATGGAGATGGTCACTTACGATAGTATCGACAATTGAATATTTAAGTTGGGTATCACTATCAAGTTTTTAGTAATCGGAGCATAAGGCCCGCTTTCTACTTGTGATGCATTTTGAAATGTACATGTAGTGCTGAAATTGAAATTTCAAGTTAACGGTTCTTCTTTGAATTGGAAGAAGTAAAGAAACAGGACAATAGAACGAAAAGAAACTAAAACAACTGACTGTTTTTGCGGTGGAGAGCAACAAGCTTGAGGTAAAACGCAACGAATTACTAAGTTTCTTCTTAAATTTCAGTGTTCCCAAAAATAATTGTAGGTAATGGATATTTAAGTGCAAATTAAGAGTTAAGAGAAATTAATTTTTATTTGATTTTATTTACTTTAGCTTAAAACAAAATATTTCTAAAATATATAATATATGATTTTCTGTACGAACTATTACACTATCTCATTCTTATGCATTAACAGTCGGATATAACAAATAAATGCTATATTTTCATTTCTTCTAATGGCACAAATCGATGGAAAAATTCTTCCATCTTGATCACTGTTTATAAGCTTTTAGCGGATCTATTGAAATATAGTGAGCACTGAACATATTGTTCAGCTGAAATAAACCAATGTGTACAAAGCTTAGTCACAAAACTGAGAACTGAGAAGTGCCATCTTATAGTTGAATACGCTTGGGCCAAATGAATTTTCCAGGTTTCCCATGGTCTTTTGGAAGCTATCGGTGATGATTCCAGTGATTCCAGTGGTACATTTTCTTTATTTTGCAACATGTGAATGACAAAAGCAGCTGATCCGGTTTTTCATAAATTAGACAATGTAAAGCTGCCTGCCATTTATGGGACGTACATTTGTTTAATTTAATGATTTAAATGTTGAAAGTGCACTAAATAAATTGAAACGGGCGAAATCAGCACTGATTACAAGTTGGCTGTCCGGTTTATTGATAAATATGCTTTTTATGCCTCTATTTTACTTAAAAACCAGCAATAGAGAAAATAAATGATATTTTAAACACTCTGTTTATGTCTTAAAATAATTAAGTCAGTGGTTTAGGCAGTCAAAAATTACCGAATATTTGAAAAACAAAATTATTGCACTACTTTTGTCAAAATCAGAGGGAAAACAAATGAAAACCATACGTTTTGGTCCGTACCAATAGAATAATAGAATAATATAGACGTTACTAAGAAAAAAAATGTATTTATGCAGTAGATGTACATGAACTGTTAATTCTTCATTAACATTTTATGAACTTGAATATCCACGATAATCTAAACAAACATATCTAAACCATCCATAACTTAATGTTTTTCTTATTAGTTACTTGGATCCTTCTTAATGTTGTTATTAATCAAATAATTAAAAAGGATCGTTTATGTTATTATGTGATGTGTTTTTGTAAAAATGTGTTAAATGGATTTTTGAATAGATCTTTCCTTACCACGCAGTCAGTTGCCAATTACCTATTAATAGGGCTTCTTACTTCATTCATTAAATTACGAAATAATTCCAGTATTGTATTATATATACTAAAACGAACACTAGCGTTTTTAGTCCGATGAATTCTCTATAAGTCTTCGAAAGAATACAAATTGTAACTTTAGACTCAACATCTGAGAAATGGACACACGCGTTACTCTTTGCAGTAGCCTGCCACCAGAAAGTGGTATTGCTTCAATACGAGCTTATGTTATTTTTGGCAAATAAATAAACATTTTTTTATATAATTATTTGTAGCGACATTGGCTTACTATTTTCTTTTTAATTTGGCTCAGTTTTATAGTGTTTTACACTACATGTGGTTAAATCTAATACCGACGGAAAAAATTCTGTCAGTGGAAATCATCATATAAAAATAGTAGCAACAAGAAGTAGTCGATTTTTCCTGCGTTTGTGTACTTTATGAACGAATGTCGCGAGCGAAAATTGTAATAGCGTAACTAGATCAACAAAATAAAGAGTTGTGATTCCGTTAGACCAATTGTAATTACTTCGTATGCTAAAATAAAATAAAATCACTCTGTTTTCATTATCATTTCATTCTTACTTTTTTTAAATTTGTCTACTGAAAACAGCTGGAAATACGAGTCAGTGTGACCATTTTTATTATATAACTGGCTGCTCATTGGTCTGCTAATGGAAAGTACTATGAAATCAGTACTATGCGGTTCATCTCGAGCTCTGTGTGAACAGCATCAGCGTCAAAAAATTTGATGCTCCTTTAATCTACTTTAAAAATTAGCGCTGCTTCTTACAAGGCTGAAGAAAGTTAAGATGAACGATGGTGGAAAGTTACCGAACATTCCAGTATCATTATAGTATTTATGGTACCCAATATGTTCACGCTGGGTGGTATTTAAATTGATAGCTGCACATCATAGATGCGAATCAATTCATTGCATACATGTCATAATAATATTTGTTATTTAACTCAGCTGAAAGTGCTTTTTAATATTGTGAAACAGCCTAATTAACATGCTGGTGCCAAGTAAAGTAGATTTCAGTCATCGGATTTGGCCAGGAAATAGCTACGTTCGCAGCACTGGGCTAAACCTGAAACAATCGATATATATCAGTAGTGGCAGCTCTATACATAATTGTGTGAACTGATTTTTCTTAATATTCCCAATTTTTTAGGTGCTGCTTTAGTTTTTCACCTTGTAAAAGACTGCCAAAATTGAGCCATTAACGCTTGAGCAGGTTGCGGGCGCGAACAACCCCACTGAAAGCGTTTGCGTTACCTCAAAAAAAAAAACGGTGGTATTATCGGACGAAAAGCAGTTTCAAATTGTATTAGAAATTTTCGGCTTTCGGCTCTTATGGCAGAAAGTCAGCAACTCGTGCTTCATCCAAAGCTAGAAACCATGTCGGGAGAGCAAAAAGTTTTCTTGAAAGGGCATTCATCGCAGTATGTGAAATTAAATGTGGGTGGTGGATTGTATTACACCACCATTGGTACACTAACTAAACATAATGATACAATGTTAAGCGCAATGTTCAGTGGAAGAATGGAAGTGCTCACAGATTCAGAAGGTTTGTAATATAAATGTTTTATCATTAAATGTGTCTTAATAATATACAGAAAATAATATTATCTGACTTACAGGGTGGATTTTAATTGACCGCTGTGGAAATCACTTTGGAATCATTCTCAATTTTTTACGTGATGGTTCGGTTCCGTTGCCTGAAACAAACAAGGAAATTGCCGAGTTACTTTCTGAAGCCAAATACTATTGTATTACAGAACTGGCATTATCTTGTGAAAGGGCATTATTTGCACACCAGGAGCCAAAGCCAATTTGCCGAATTCCTTTAATAACTTCGCAAAAGGAGGAGCAGTTGATTATAAGCACATCTTCAAAGCCTGCTGTTATCCTAGTGGTTCAGCGGCAAAACAACAAATACTCTTACACAAGTACATCAGATGATAACTTGCTTAAAAACATAGAACTGTTTGATAAGCTATCATTGCGATTTAATGAACGAATTTTATTTATCAAAGATGTTATCGGTCCAAGCGAAATCTGTTGCTGGTCCTTTTACGGACACGGCAAAAAGGTAGCTGAAGTGTGTTGCACCTCAATAGTTTACGCAACTGATAGAAAGCATACAAAAGTAGAATTTCCAGAAGCGCGTATTTATGAAGAAACGCTGCAGGTATTGCTTTATGAAAATCGTAATGCTCCAGACCAAGAGCTTATGCAAGCAACGTCTTCAGTACGCGTGGGTACTGTCAGTGGTACCAGCATGCATCAATATACTAGCGATGAAGAAGAAGAGCGCACTGGATTAGCGCGGTTACGATCAAATAAACGGAATAACCCGTCCTGATTTATATATGTATTTATTTATAAGTATATAAAAATCTAATTTGTTGATATCTTAAAATTGTTCATGACCTAAAAACATACTGCTTCTGAAAGCAGTACATTCATTTGTAATAATTTGTTGTTTTTGTGTTTCTATTGCAAAAAGAGATAATCTGACATGACATAAAAGGGTATAATTCATCTATTAGCTTTTCAAGCGAACTGTTGTGTTTTTGTTTTGTGCCTGTTAAAACATCGTTATGTTTTTGTTTTAAATCAAAGCTAAAAAGCAGAGTTTGCTATGGGGGTCAACATATATTTTCATATTATTTTCACTTTTTTTTTTTATTTATTTATTTTATTTTTATATATTTGGGATTAATTTAGAACTTAGTCATAGATTTTACAACTAACATGGTGTTAATTTTTTCTTGTGTTAGAGACGCTTTTCAGTCGAAAATACAAAAAATGTTTTTTTGGCCAAATCGTTCCTATGGGTACTTGATAAATTACTCTGATTTGCATGAATTTTAAAAATATATGCTGTTAAAATCATATAAAAAATTATAAATTCAGTTTCAGTTTTGTTCCAATGGCAGCTATGAGATATAATTGTCAGATTTTTTCGTTTCGACATACATATATACTGTTTGCAAAAAAAAAGACTAAGCCCAAGTCTCGGCTAGATCAGGTTCGACTCCTGACACGCGTAGCAGTAAAAAGGACAAACAATGTACTTATCGACATATATCGTATGAAACATATACACGCCCGCAACGTCAGGTTTGAGACTCCTGATGTAGTGAAGCATCCCGACATTCGCAGACTGCTTGCAGTCTGGGTTGGCTAAGGAGGTTTAACGGGTTGCTGCGGCCAAAAATGGCTTGTTTGGTTTGTAAGAGGGATGGGCATGAGTTTAGAATATGGCTTATTGAAATATCTCCTTGGCAAAACGGACAATTTGGTATTGCATTCGAATTAAGATAGTGTTGGTGGGTAATATTTGTGTGACCTAGTCGAAGTCTTATTATTTTTTGGTTTTTTGGTGGGCCTGTTTAAAGTGTGTTAAAGGTGTTAAAGGCCTGTTAAAGGTGTGTGAGCTATTTGTGTTAATGGATTGGTACCATTGACTGCATTTCTCGCAAATTTATATTTAATATGGTTTTTTATTACTATGCTATTTATGTTTTGGGTGATGAAAAGTGGCATATTGTTTGCTGATTTTGCGGCTTGATCGGCTAGATCGTTTCCTTTTATTCCTGCATGGCCAGGAATCCACATTATTTTTGGGGCATGTTGTGTTAGTAGTGATCTGATTCTGTTTGGGTAGAAGTTATTGTTGTTTGCCTTCTGTATTGAGTCTATTGCTGCTAGGGAGTCGGAACAGATGATGAATTTACCCTTTCGGTTTCGAATAATTTTGATTGCTTCTAGGATGGCGATTGTTTCAGAGGTGAGGACGGATGAATATTGGGGCAGTATGCCATATTTTATGATGTTTTATTCCGTTATAATGGCGTAAGTAATTGTGCAGTTCTTTTTTGAACCATCGGTGAATATGAAATTATTTGGTTTAAGATGGTTCTTTGTGTGTTCAAACAGTTTTCGGTATGTTTCTGGAGATGTTTCATGTTTCTTATGGAATCGGAGTGATGTGTCTATTAGATTGGGGATGGCACAGGAGGGTTTGTATTTAGGAAGTCTTATTGGTATGTAAGGTAGATTAAGTGCTAGGTTTAGTTTGATTGTTTGGTCTATTATTGCTGTCGTTTTCTTATTAGATTTTGTACTTGTGAATTGGTGTGTTTTTGGAAAAAATGAAGTTTTGCGATAGTTTGGCAGTTTGAAGGTCTCGTCTTATTTCTAGTGGAGGAATATTTGCTTCATAGAGTAAGTTATTTATTGGAGTAGAGCGATAGGCTCGAGGGCTAGACGGATTGCAGAGTTGAACGGTGTTTTTATTTTGTTTAGTGTGCTTTTGGGAGAGTGACCGTATAGAAACAGACCGTACTCTAATTTGGATATGACCGTTGCCTTCCTTGAGTAGTGTGTGCGTATTGCAATTGAATTTAAGACAAGATAGGCATTTTATTATGTTTAGTTTACTGTGGAAGCAGAAGTGTATTTATGTGTGTGTTCCATTTGTATTTGTTGTTTATTGTTATTCCTAGAATTTTTAATGATGATGTCTCTGGTAGATACACTTATGCAAGCAATCCTGCAGACGCGCACTTCCTCCTCTACTCTCCACAATGGGAGTACTTAAAATAGCCTGCTGGAACCCCAATGGGCTAAGCTCAAAAGCAAATGAGGTGATTGCTTTCATAGAGCTACACGAATTAGACATCCTCTTACTGTCAGAAGTCCGCCTCTGCTCGCGATCTACCATCAGGATCCCTGGCTACACATTACACAAAGCCGATCATCCGGACGACCGGAGACATGGGGGCGCAGTGATCCTCGTCAAGTCAGGCATATCCCATCAACTCTCTTTCACTCTTTCGGAAGAGCACATTCAAGCCGTCTCCATTGAGATATCTTCAAGAAGAGGGAGGTTTAACGTTGCTTCGGTGTACTGCCCTCCTGCTGTCAGATGGACTGAAGCAGATTTCACGACGCTCCTCTCCAATCTCGGAGATAAGTTTCTTGCTGCAGGCGATTGGAATGCCAAACACAGACGGTGGGGTAACTACAGAATGTGTGCCAGAGGTCGAACCCTCAGCTCTGTTCTAGCCAATATCAATGTCGATATAGTAGCAACTGGAGAAGCTACCTACTACCCCTATCGTGCAAACGCCACCCCCAGTGCAATAGACTTCGGCATCTCTAAAGGCTTCAGACAACAGCAGGTCTCCGTTAGTGTACTCACTGAACTATCATCTGACCACCTCCCGTTGCTCTTCATGATGAATGAAGAAGCACAACTGTTTAAAGGAGTCCCTAAAATGCTGCCGGCATATGCAAATGTTTTTACCTATATGTCCTTCATCGATGCTCACACCGTGC
>VNJM01003355.1:0-46164 GCA_008042475.1 Drosophila kanapiae
ATTCAGTTTGGAAACTGGCTGCGAGGCTCCAGCAACGAACCACCTTCGAACATGAATGAACAAGGCAGCTGTGCATGTGAGTCGTACATTTTTTTAAAGACAATAAGCATCAATATGCTACAATCTTTTTTTAAAGAAGAGTCACAGTCAGCTTTCAACTTTGTGCGAGCGGAGAAGCTAGATTTAATAAAAGGATTTCAATATATATTAATTTTGAGATAATATCAAACACATGAATATTGATGAAGAACAAATATAAAAATGTTTGGAAGAACCTCGACCACATATAATATAGACTGGTAAACGAATACCACTTCCAAAATAATTGAAATAGTGAAATGTGAAAGGGCAACGTTCCCGTTCTTGAAAGTTTGTACAAAATTGTAGATATAAATGATCGATTAAAAAAACTACTAATTTCTATATATTACTAAATCTTTGATTATACCTTAGTACCAACCGTGAATAGATGTAAAAGGCAATTATTAGTGCCACAGTGCCATAGCGTGATACTTTCCCTTTATACATTTTAAACTATCCGACGAAAGCGGCTGAGTCATATCTTGAATAGTTTTTGAATTGCAGCTATCTTAAAAGCGACTACTCGCAGGGATTGACTATTCTTGAATTCATATACCTTAAGTCTAAGTTTTTTTTTAGATTAATTGATTTGGAGATTAATGCTGAAGATTTTAGTTATATTTACAAACCGCAGCTGACTGGAATACACTCTGTTTGTTTTCAGTTTGGTCATTGATTGAACTTGGCTTGTTCCGTTGTTTAAATATCAGCTAATTAGGATAGATTCATTTATTATTATTTTATTCATATATTGTTTAATTTAAATATTTGTAATATTCCCAGATACATATCTGTATACCGTCAAAATTCTGTCCGTTTTAATTCTACATTTTTAACTTCGTTTTCTGCAGCTCTTGTTGGCGACCTAAAGTTCACCAATTTGGATGGCATAGAGTATGCCTTCTACAGCACAAAGGAAAAAGCGGCTTTGGGGTATATGCGCTTCAAGCCGAATCAGGCTCGGAAATCAAAGAAAATCAAGGCATATCCTCTGGTAAGAGCTATAGCGCTTTGTTTTGTTTCCCTCTAATAAACATTGACTTCATTTTACAGAAATTCCTTGTGCAGATAGGGGAGTTTGCTGTGCAGTACGGACCTGTGGACGGAGAGGAGGATGAAAGCTGCATACTACGGGTAGGGGATATGGTTGAAATCGAAAAAGGTAGGCAATGTCCCGGTTATAACGCTCGAGAAAAATTACTAATAATTACAATTTGTATTTTGTAGGCTACCGATATTCAATACAAAATATTTTGGATGACATAGGTGTTCTCTTGGTCATACGGAGTTAGATTTTCAACAATCTTGTTTTTTTTTTATATAATATAATACTATAAATATACGCGCTTTGTTAGTAAAAATATAAAAAGTTATATATATATTTTCTTTATTATCTGTTACTGGAAGGAAAGAGAAACTAAACTTCTCTCTGTCGTTTTGAATTGTATTTAAAACAGGACACAAACATTTAAAAAGGTTTCTTTAATGTTTTGTGATATGTTTCCTTTGGGAACCAAAAATATTAGAGAATATTGTCCAAGACGCATTTGATGTAGTGAAATCAAAATGAACTTATATTATTGGAGCAGAATGCAAATAACTGGAGGCGCCATCGCCGCTCAATAACAGATAAGTTGCTTCAGAGAATAATGAAAGGAATAAACCATTTGTCGGTTAAATCCCACATGGCTCACGCCCTTACGGCGTTTATTAAGGGCTTTTCTTCTCAAAGGTTAAAAAGCGCTCCTTCCGAGCAGGCATTCACATTTTTTGCGTTATGTTTTTTTGCTTTGTTTTTTTTCTTTTTAATTTGATGGTACAAACTAACAAAAGTTTTTCTTTATATGTTTTTTGTATTTATGTTATTTTAAATTTAACTTTAGAAGTTTCAATTTATATCACATTAATCTAATAAAATTTGCGTTTTCTTGTGTTTTCACAAGTGTGGTTAATAATGTTATGAGAATGGAATATTTAAGGTATAGGCGTGACATTCGATATAAAGTTCAGACAGGCCCCAAACGGTGCCATTACGGTATGGCGGGATGTAGCCGTCAAGGTCGTGCAGGTGAGAAAAATGTTTGTTTTTGAAGTGAAACTTTATCGGCGTTGGAAAAAAATTTCTCGTCACATTTTTCGGTTACGCGTCACGAATTTCCTTTACAATTTCCCTTTCGCTCGAAATAAATATTTTGGTTAGGCAGCAAGGAAATCATTACTATCTTTCTACTATCCCAATGGCAAAGGACCGCCTGCAGCCTGAAATATGGAAATACAGACAATCGCCTTCGAGTAGCAGGGACGAAGTGTGCCATATAAGGCTCCAGTTAAGACCTTCGACTTTCGCCAACGACCATACTACGCTGAATACATCGGTTCTCGTCCGATCACCGAAATTAAGCAGCGTCGGGCGCGGTTAGTACCTTAGAACACCGCGTGTTGTTGGCTTAACTTTTTGAAGTGAAACTTCTTTTTTGTATTCATGTCTATGATAATAAAATCCTTTTGTTTAAACTTTATCTAATTTAACTGTATTTAACCGATTACTGGAAAGTTGCATGTAGATCAGTTTCACTTATGTGTGTACACGAACACATTTTTTATTATTGGTTTATTGTTCTTTTTATTTTACGGTTTTGTAATTTCTTGTTTGTTTTCATTACTTTTTTTACATAATTATAATTCGGAATCAATTGATAATTAAACAATTAAATTTCACCCGATGTCAATGCATGAATAAATTAGTTTGTAACATTAAAGTACAGCTAGGGGCACGAGAAATGACGGGAAGAGCCTCCCTTCTCATGGTAACATTCAGTAGAATTGTTTTTTTAAAGTTTCGCTAGGCGCAAGCGACGGTCTTCTGGGAAGACTTGCTGGCGCTTCTAAAGGAAACATAACGTTAAGAGCCGCGGGAGCTAAAAATGCCTCTGCGTGCCCACCTAAGATTCAGTTAATAACATTGTAACAGACTGACAGCGCAAGAGAGTGTGTCGACTGCACTGTGACGACAAACGCAAATCTTAATAAGATGTAAGAATTTTATAAAAAGCTGAAAACGAAGTCAAGAAATGTTTATTGGGACTTTGCCTGGATTTAAACACAGGCCGAACTTGCAAAAACAACTTGAAATTAAATATAATATAACGCAGAAATGGTTGGGTACCGAGCTCAGTCGACTGTAGCTTTCTTACTTTTTTTTTTATATATAAATTTACCCCATTACAAAGCTATTTTTGCCGCACTAGGCTTAATGCATATTCAGAGATTATAAGAGCTCGAGCTACCAAATTTGGGGACATCATACTATTTCCATGAGCGTAGAGCAAGTTTCTTTTAAAATTTGTTCAAGCCCTGGAAAATAAATTGTGAAGAACTTAACTTCCGACTTGGTTTATAAGTAATGCAACTGACATAACGTAAGATAATTTTTGGAGCTTCTGTTTAAATACAAAGTTTAACTCCTTTGTTGGTTCAACTGTCATCGACTGCATCTGCCTTGAAATGTTAACCAATGCACTTGTAGCCACAGGACAGAAAGTGCAAGAGTATATAGTAAAATACCAGCGATGCAATCAATTTCACGGAGAACTAAGACTGCTGCAAGACATAAACAACATTCAGTCAGTGGCAACTTAATTGTTCTTACCAACTTCGTTGTTGTCACTTTTAGCACTTCAGAGACGTCTGGCTTTTGTGTGTCGCCTTGGCGGATTGAGTAGCTCGAGTTCTTGGAGCTCCCAGAGCCAATGTTATCCCCGGATCACGATGCGCAACAGGGGAAATTTGTATAGGCAACTGCAACTTAAAGCAGTCGTTGCCAGTCGGTTTCTGTTGACAGCGTCTCCGATTTTCGGTTCAGTTCACTTGACAAACAATGCGTACTAAAGACTTAGGCAAGTGCACCGACTATTAAATACCCAGTACTCAGTTTGTAAATAAATAATTGACTTGTAGGTTTCGAATTATTATTCCCGTTTATCAACGTAATTCATTTTAGAAACTCAACCAACTCTTAAACTGAATTTACTTCATGTTCTTAAAAAGTATAAAATACTTTTAATATGTATTCGTTGCAATTTTTAAGCATGGTGTATAATAAAGGGATAAAAATGAGAGGAGAGAAATTCGGAACACAAAAGTTTCGTCGTTGGCGTGGGCACCCATAAAAGCATTCGAATTGCGTTAAATTCATGACAATAATGCAATTTTTATGGCATTTATGAGCGGGAAATACACAAACGCCGTTATTATTGAAGGAAGCGGCAAACTTTAATGCGGTTGTCAAGTAACCGACGCTGACGGTACTTGTAGATTTGTGTTTGTGCGGGTGGAAAGCTTAAAAGGGAGGGCTGGGGCTAGTGGGATTGGGACGTAAAGCACTTAAGTCCGCCGTACACACGCATATCTTGATTAGATACGCCCCAGGCCTGACACATTGAGGCTGGTCCGAAAGTCCTTGTATTTGTCTCCCTCTCTGGCTCGTCCTGAGTTTCCGCCTATGTTTGCTGTCCGCGAAATGCAATTATTACCCCTCCCAAGACTTTTCTTTAATTTTACAGGGGTTTTTGCTATATTTGACCAAAAAAATATTTGATATCGTGTCAAACTACCACTCGTTTTTATGGCACTAAAGCCACCTCTCCAGTACTCATAGGGTACAAAAGCTTATGCCAATAGAAGCAAAAGGAAACATACCCGACTCTATAAAGTATATATTCATAATCAACATCACCAGGCGAGTCGATTTGGCCATGTCCATCTGTCCGTACGCCTAAAACAGCAGATCTCACTAAATTTTGGTGACATCATTCATATCTGTGCACGAAGATCAAGTTTGTTTTAGAATCTTGTCACGCCAACAACCGCCCTTAAAAATTATGAAAAACGTAAAACTAAACTATAGTCGTTGTTTTTGGTATAAAGTTAATAAATTAAAAATAAATACGTTTGTGTGGATGGCCTGTTGAGTAAAAAGTGATGGTAAACATATTACACAATGAAGTTGTTGTGTATGTTGAAATTCTGCAACATCTCAATTTGTGTTGGCAGCACCAATAGTTGATGTCTTTATTTGGGTGTTGCCCAACATATTCCTAGCAACACTTTCCTTGATTTGCTAACATTTGCTAACGGTTTCGCTTGTGGGAATACTCCACTCTATCCACTTCCCTTATTACAAACACGAATTCTTTTCAGTACTTTTTTTGGTTTTCATATTTATTTATCAAGTATTGCAATTCATGTTTTTGAACAGTTAGCTTACTTATCAAAGACAGACACCTACGCACAGGATGAACTAAAGGAACAGCAAAGCTGCATGGACATTTGGAATACGAATCGAGGGTGGGTATATGGGAAATCAAATTCCTTATTAGTAGAATTTGGTTCAGGGTCTTATCTTTCTAATGACTACTAAACACAGCTGCTATGGGTAATTTCAACATATCTTTAAAACTAATCATGGTTTTCGTTTACGCTTCGACATACATTTGTTTGTTTTACAATAGGTTTAAAAATACAGCGCTGCCTAAAGCTAAAGAATGCTGGCGTGGAAATGAAACACAGGTACAGTCACTTCTTCTTGCACTCACTACCTCTCTCACTCTATCCTATTATCCTTTTGGTGCTTTCCTCCTGGCATACAAATGATATGGATGAGATTTAAGTTTAGGATTTCGCTTTATAAGTAGTTGCTACAAAAGTCATCTGTTTGATTGTGATTAGTTTTTGGTTAGGTGAATCACCCTGTAGTTTGCACGTTCTCGGTTCCTCGTTAGTACAGTTGACTCCGTCGATTTGCTCATTAGTCGTTATAAATTCGTATTTTATTTAGAAGAAAAGGTTGCGACTCATGGTGGCTCAGCACTCGTCGTCTGTGATTGTGTAGCCGCCCCGGAACTCGCTCAGTGGCGTCGCGTTTGCCGTCGATGGCGTCATTAGGGGCGCTCCCTGGAAGGATATGGCCAGCGGCAGGGCCGAGGGGGCACACAGGCTCAGGGCGCTTCGTCCTTCCGTGACGGATCGGAATCGCAACGGGCGGCCAGACCTGCAATTGGATGGCAATAACTGGGTTATTGGCTTTTGCCTCCACAAGTATTTTTTTAATAAGATGAATTCGGGAGCAATGCCAAAAGCAGACAATCTGAAGGTTACGGCACACTATTAATTTCTTCAATCCGGCTGATAAAATAGTCTTAAAGTAATAGTCAGGCGGAAGAGGCTTTTACTTGGGAATACTAAATAACGTCTCGACGGATTTTGAAACACCTTATGGAAAAACATCTTATATATTATAATTCTTGTCAGAGGATTGCAAGGCAGCAAAGGAATCATCAACTAACAAAAAAAATATATATATTTTTTCTATGAAATCTAGTCTCTCACTTTTTGAACTGGTGATAGTCTTCTTTCCATTCCTACCATTCCTAAAGGGCCAGATCAGAGAACAATATCTACAGGAATCCCAATAGATCGGGAGATTAAAAGAAAAACTAATAAGAAGGACTAACTTCGGGCGCAACCGAATTTGTTGTTATACCCTGGCTGAACATGACAATTAAATCTAATATTTTCATTTGCATATTTTTTAAAACAGCGAAATATGCAATTTTGGTCCGATCTATGGTAGATATATGATATAGTGGTCCGATTTCGACACATATAGAGCTTGCAATAGAAATAAGCCAATGCTGAACATTATAGACCGATAGTTTGATAGGCAGATAGAAGGAAGGCAGACATACATGGCTAGATCGACTCGCCTAGTGTATATGCGAATATTATGGGGTTGAAGATGCTTGCACTCATTGCAAATATCAGGACAAAATTATAATACACAAAGGATTAAATATATTTCAATATACTTTGATTTTCGATTCGGAATTTCGGTTGTATAATGAAAACTGACAACTTTATTTTGCATTTTATTTGAAATTAGATAGAGATCTACCCAGTTATTATTTACGATATTTCAAAAGTATATTAAAAGAAATTAAAATCGGTAAACTTGTATGAGAAGATAAAAAAAAATATGCATATAAATATGTAAATGTAAATATAAATGTTCTAAAAACCTCCAGTAAGTTTTCTTTGATCCCGTGTAATCTAATCTATCCAATTTCATCTTGCAAGGGAATACAAACTTCAAGGTCCCGAAATTAGCTTCCTTTCTTTTTTTCGAATATCCTTTTAATATTTTTAAAAGAGTATTATCTTTATTTTATTTTGAAACCCTTGCAAGGTATTACACTTTCAAAAGTTTGCATTGGTAAATTCGGACACTGTAAATTATATATATTCTTGATCGGCATCAATAGTCTAGTCGATTTTGCCATGTCGGATTAAGTTTATATAGTTTTTGTATATGAAACGTTTGGTTTAACTCAAAACGTTAAAGGATATACAAGCTGTATCTTCTTAGGTAATGAAGGCTATAAATATGTGAATTATATGCATTTTATAGAATGCTGAAAAACTATTCTTCAAACATTGAAATTTTGATTTAAAGAGTTAGTTAGTTACACATCACTACGCATTAGGTTATAAGTAAGTGCCATTAAACTGATTCTATGCGTTCACTATGAACATCATACTGGGGCCTTCTAACGCGAATTGTAAGATAAGGATATGAATAAACTTAGTTAGTGCATTGAGACTTTGTAAGACAGAGGGCACCAAATTTCATTGGCCACTACATTGACCTCTGCACACCCCTGGCATCATTCCCCATGTCATTTCAAATGTGATCTATAAACTCAATTTTATGGCTAAACTATTATTTCTACTAGGACTAAACTAACTAAAGTAAAGTTTAGCCGATAAGTATCAAGCTTAAGATAGGGAGTTTAATCCGAACACCTTATGTATATTTAGCTTTTGATATGATAACATATTATCGAAGCAAGAAAGAATTTTAAGACTACTTTCAATTTTTTAAGCATTTTTTCATATTTAATTACAATCCTTTTAAGGAAATTAGTTACTCAAGAATTGTTTAGCACCACGATATTGAATTTCCCCTCCCCCTTGCTCACTTCTACCACATCTCCTTAATTTATTTGGCCAGAGCTCGATGTCTAATCGCTGTTCATCCGTTGCTGCCATACACTCACACTGCCTCCAAAAATAGCGTTGATTTCAATGCCAAATACAAATCCCCTGAAATCAATCATACGTCACGTTGCACATCAATTCCCAGCACAGTGCACTCTCCGGAACGATAAATTGTTCTCGAATTGAAACTGACCCCCCATCCTTCCTCCAACCTTCAATACCGATAATGGTGTTCAACTCACCGCTCGCAGTTGCACTTCAGCAGGCGGATGAAGGCCGCCCGGAATGTGCGATTGAAGATAGTGTAGATTATGGGATTGATCGTCGAGGAGACGTAGCCCAGCCAGAGGCAGGTGTTCACCACGTGCTCCGGCACCTGACACTCCGGGCATGCGGCAAAGATGATGTTCAGGACGAAGAAGGGCGACCAGCAGAGCACGAAGGTGAAGAAGACCAGACCGAGCACCTTGGTGGCCTTCTGCTCGGTGGCCACTGCATTGGCCGATAAGCTGTTCCTCTTGCTGCGATTGTTTAGGAAACTGTAATAAGAAAGTGGTAAAATATTTTTAAAATTAATTATTAAGATTGTATAATCTGAATTGTAATACCCAGCCAAGAATAAATAAACTTTTTGCTTAAGCAATCTGTGGCATTCTCTTAGGCATTGCTTAGTGGGTCAAAATTAAAATCAAATGGTTGCTGGGGACCTTTTAGATAAGGGGGTTTCTGTTGCACGCTCATGTAAATTATCTTGAGGTTTATTTGGGACTGTAAATATTAATTTCGAGCACCACTTACCGCAAATTGAGCGTGGGCGTGGCCACGCGGTTTAAAGCGAATTTAAAGGGCCGCAATTTGTGGCGCTGCCGCTCATCAGGCTTGGAGGCCGTAGGCCTCACCTGCTCCAGCTGGTGATTGCTGTCAGCTCCCTGACTCTGGTTGAGGCCCTGGATGGTGGCGATGTTCATCATGCCGGAGCCATTGCCTCCAGGAGTTGTGCAGCTCGTTGTCGCAGCAGCTGAGCCATTGCCGCCGTTGCCGTTGCCACTGCCACCTCCTCCTCCAGATCCAGATCCACTTCCACTCCCATTGCCATTTGTCGGGTAACCCAATTGTGGCTGAGAGATGCTAACACGCACAGAGGCCCGTCGGTTTGGGTGGCTATCGCAAGAAGGAGAACGGGAGTTGCAAAATAAGAGGGGCAGAAGGGGAGTACACTCAGAAATAAGCTTGATTCTCTTTGGGTTAAAGAGTAATGTAATGACCCAACAAAATAGTGTTTTTAAATCTCCAAAAGCATAACAAATAACAAAGTGACACTGACTTTGGTACTATAAAAGTCTCTTTACTTTTAGACAACTTTTAGCGTTTAAAAACCCTCATATAACTATATTTTACTTTTATATCTACTGTGCTTGTTTCGATGTAAGTAATGTTAGTGAAAATTACAAATTATTTGAGGGAAGAAATGATTAATTTTTGAGATATAATATTTTCAGTTTGTTTTATGAAACTTGCTGTCTTAATGATACTTTAAAGAGCATTTCGTTCATTTTTATTATGTTGTGCTACCTATTTGTTCTCTGTGTACAAGCAGAGTCGCATATTCAGATTGTTTTCTTTTTCGTTCAGCGAGTGTTTGATATTAGATTTGAGTCTTTTGATTGCTGGGACCCTTCCGACACCGACGCCAAACTCAACAGTTGATAAAATTGACTTTTAATGTAATGAAGGCGGGCAGAGGAGCTTCGGGGTAGAGAGAGCCAAATGTAATGACTTTCAGCTTTTTCTGTCGGGGGTGAGACCTGTGAGCCGCCTCCACCGGGATCTGTTTGCATATGTATCCTTATTGAGCTTTGGATCTGGCAATTTAGCTAAACGCTTTGTTTGCCAGATGGGCGGATAGAAATGGTGGAAATAACTTCCTGCATAGCGACGCATTAAATTAAAGTTACTATTAAAGTCTGTACTAAAGAGAATTGAGGAGCAAAGTGAAGGAGCTCTTTGGCAGGGATTCCACCCCACCAAATGCCTAATCCAACATAAGTATGGTTATCAAATAGAAAAAGACAAGGAATCTGTTTAATGAAACTTTCATTTATACTTACAGACAATAAGAACAATCTTACATTATTTTAGAAGAGGAAAAAGAAAAAATGAAGAAATAAATAAAAAAATGAATAGTCAATAAATTCTTTTAAATTTAAATTTGTTCAGTTAAGAAATGGCCTATGGCCTCATCGCCATCCAGTGCTAATTTGTCTCGTTTAGAGGACATAAGTCTTGATATCCGATTAAGTGTGCTCTAACATCTGACCCCGAGAAAGTTGGCAACAAAATGCAGCTTGCTACTATTTTTTTTAGGAGGCCCACTATAATATGGCGTTTCTCATCCCCGGAGTCCTTGCATTTTAAATGAAGGGGAGTGGTGCGGACTTTGTAACTGTTGCTGCCTCAGCGAATAAAGCATAAAGTTTTTCAATTTCTGACTGGCGCCGGCAGAGAGGCAGAAACATTTAAATAAGCAGCGCCCAAGTGGCGTCAAATGTCCAACTAATAATTTGCAAAACGAAAAGTTTTCCAGCCCCTACCCTTAGCTGTTTTCTTTTTTTTTTTCTGAAGGGTGGAAAAGTTGTCGCGTTTACCGGGTGGAGCCGGACCGATTCAACCTGGGCTCTGGGCTCATTTGGAATTCATATATTTATGCGGAAACTTGTTCGTCACACGCCGAAATTTGTAAAAAGGCGGAGCGCAGAAACGTGACATTCATCAGCTTTTGCTTTTTGCTTAAGTCGAGGACTTACTATACTTCGCCTTTGACTTCAGCTATGCTAAATTCTGCTGACAACCAGCAGACAAAGTCATTTGCAAATTTCTGTGGCATTTTTGGCTGCGCTTTGCTTTCATTTCGGATGCTTTTCGGGCGCCTTTTTTCGGGAGTGCTGGCAACTATGTTGAATGCCACATTTGTTCCCTTCTTGGGGCTCCGCTTTTTGCATTTTATGCGCTGTTTTTTGTCCAACAACAACAATGCGGCAGCAGCTGAAGTGGGGCGACAAACGGTTTCGTGTTTGCATCTTTTTCCGTGTTCCGCTGCACCACATGACGTATGAGTGATTTATGTTCCAGCGACCAGACGAGGCAAGACGTGCCGAATATTGTATGTATTATGCCATGTTGTGCGACGTTTGTGAATGGGTATTTAATTGCTCGAAGATATATAATTGATTATTCCACAGGCTTTGGCAAGGGAATGCACATATTTCCTTGGGATTACAGGAATAACTATTAAATATTTAAAAATAAATAAATGTGTAAATTTTTCTAAATGTTCCAATAAAAAACAGTCAACTGAATATGTAGTTTATGTAATCCCAATGACTGTACATACACTAAGTCTTCAATAGTTTAACCATTAATTTATCCACTGTACGCTTATTGAAGATTTATGCCAAAGGACACCAGGAGACCCTTAATCAAATACAAACAAAACATTCTGTGGGCGGTGGACACAAGTCCAAGCCAACGGCAACGCTTTGCACTGAGACTCTAACACTTGAAATTATGTAAATATCCCCCAACGAAAGTAGTCGCCAAAGTTGCTCATAATGGCGCCGAAACCTTTTCTCCACAACACTTCCCCCGGCGGAAGGGAAAGTCTTGTAAAACAAATGTAATAAATTTAAAAGCATTGTATGCACAAGAGATAATCGCCATGTTATGTGCTTTTATTATTTTTCGTTGTTTGGGTTTTCTTCTGGTCTGCCGCATTGATTGGGGAATTTGTTCTGCGGGCCCTGACACGATTGTGATTTGTCATTGCTTGTGGCCCTGTGGTTAAGCCCACAATAGCTTTCAATTTCATGGATGATTTTGATTTGTGGTTGAGGTGGAATTCAAATTCAAATGGGGGTACAACATTTGTGATCTAATTAAAAGCTAACAGAAAATAATTTCGTAATCTGATGAATATTTATTTAATATAAATAATGGCAATCTATGGCTAGCCCAAAAAGCCGCTCTAACTTTGAAATTATTACTTTCAAGAAGGAGACAAATGTTAGGTCTTTCCTTTCAACCTAAAAATTAAACAAAGTAATAATTACACAAAAGCCAATCATTTTAAGCAAATCAATTTAAGGCAGAAAACCTTTCGTTTTACAAAAAATCCATTCTATCAAAATATTGTATTTCAAACCAAAAGACAAAAAGAAAAGAACAGAAATTTGTTGTTTACCAAATTAATTAATAATCATCATACTAGGAATAGCATTAAATTTGTTATGTTTTGTTTTCAGTGCATCCTCGCTATTGTCCTGAGAATACTCCGATCATAATTGGCATTGGGACGCCGTCGAGCTTCTAATTAAGTTTTCAAGTGTTATCCACTTACCTGTCCATTAGGTTGGGGTTGCCGCCGTGCTTTCGCCAGAAGCTGCTGGACTGCGACTTCCCGGTGGAGTGGCTACTGGAGGCTGGCGACGACGACTGCCGCAGAATGCCTCCGCCGGCGAACCGGAAGCTGCTGCGAGCAGTCGCTGAGCCCCTGACGCCACCTCCTCCAGCTCCACCACTGCCGTTGGCCACGTTGCGGAAACTGACAGTGCCGATGCTCCTGCTGCTCGTCGTTCGCTGTTGCATCAAAGGACGTTCGACCGCCTCCACGCCATTTCCCCTGATACCAACTCCAGGTCCTCCTCTATCTGCTCCATCTATTCCGCTTCCTGCATTGTTAAAATTGCGATTGCCATCGCTCATTGGCAGGAATTTGCTATTGCCGCTGGAAAAGCTGCTGTGCATCTGCAACTGTTGCTGGCTATGCTGCGGCCTTATTGTGAAGCGCCCACCCAGCCTACAAAAGTAATAGAACAGGTGAGTGGCTACTAAGCGAAAAAAGAACATCATTATTAATACTTAATAATTATAACTTAAAGAGAACTTGTAGGGTAATGCTATTACATCAAAATATTTGAGAACAGCACAGACTTACTATAATACTCTTTATCAATTTACAAATTAGTGGACTTTGGAGATACAAACATTTCTATACTTCTCAATAGGAAAGGGGGCTTCTTATCCACACATCTCATGGAACTAGAATTAGGCCTAGTTTTTAGTGTAGACTAATTTCGAGGTAGTTGCATGACCTAAAGTAGTCAAAATTTATTTTTGGGTAACCTTTTGATTACTTAGTTTCCTACGCAATTTTCACAATTTCTTTGGGTAAGGTTTTTTTCTGAGTGTAGTGGAAGAGTGGTGGATGGAAAGAGATGGCCGCATGAAGCTTGATTGAGTTAAGGCTAATTTGACGCGCTTGGCCGCGCTTCGATTGCTCTCCGTCAGCCAATCAGTGGCGAAAATTGCCGCGTTCAGAGGAGGAAAAAGATTGACCCCAGAAGTCTGCAACGGAAATTTACTGAAATGCTCTGCGAAAGTTTGACGGGAGGTGAAAAAGGCAAAAGCAACCGTTACATGGAATAATTTAACAGTATTGATTAGTGGAATAGAAAAGAGTCGGCTTGACCTTACATGGGTGCCTAATTAACATGCAACTTTATTGGAATTCTGCACTGTTCTTAGTGCCGGTTCAATGTCAACTAAGTGGTTTATATACTAGCCAGCAGATTCTGGCTTTCAATGATCCAATTGCATAGCAACCCTTACCAAAGTATCTGTGATGGTAAGCCTCATGTCGAATTAATTAATTACTTATGTTTATTGTATTTCCTAATGCACGGTATATTATTCTTTCAGTGTGCTTACCTGCGGAACAGCTCGCTCTCCGGGTGCTCGGCGGCAAACCTCGCCTTCTTTCGGAGCAGGGGAATGGTCAGGGCATAGGTGGTGACCATCATCAACATGGGGATATAGAAAGCCACAAGAGACCCGAACACGAAGAAGGCTCGATTGTTTATGACACAGACGTTGGGCTCGGGCATAATGTTCTTCTCGTTAACCAGACCTGAATAACCCAGAGTCTAGTAAGTTACTTCTCGTAGTTTTCTACTCACTCCCTCGTACTCACCCAAAACGGTAATCGAGCTGGAAACCATCATGGCCATCACCCAGACAATGGCTATTTTAATGCCGGCCAATCGTTTCGTAGATCGATGTCGGGAGCCCAGAGGATTCCGTATTCCTAGATAGCGTCCAAGACTGATGAAGCACATGTGCAGGATGCTCGACGAGCAGGCCAATACGTCGCAGGTCACATAAATGTTGCACCAAGTAAATCCAAGAGGCCAATATCCTGTGAATAAAAATGAACAGTTTCAATAAAGTTTAATTAAAGTCTGCGTCAGGTTAAGTTAAGTTCCACAACCTCAGAATACAAGGGTTCAGGAGGATCCCACTTTTTAATTGATATTTCAGAGCGGCGATGCCTTAAAAACTCATTTATGAGACTGCGAATGTCAAGGGGAGATGTGGCCTATGAAATTGTTTATTGTGGTTTGCGGTCAGACCGAGCCGTGACAGTAGCAGTTGTCGGCGTTGATTTGGAGATCCAAAAGACAAATGGAATAAATTCCATTCTGAACGTTCATAAGTTAAATTTGGAGCGGGCAGCGTAAAGTTGATTAAAGCGATTAATTAGGTAGAAAGGGAAGTAAAGTAATTCCTTTTAAAATAATCAGTATACGGAGCTGTTCTTCCGATCTGATGTGTCACTTTGACTATGCGGGTCCTTTGCTTAACACTCAACTGACGCATTCACCTTGACATCAATAGACGGCGGACAATCCAGCCGGCACAAGGACTCGATGGGAACCCAGCAAAAACTCAATTGCTGCCCAGCCGGGAGTCGAATTCAGTATTAATTAGTACAAATTGCGCTTAAATGCGTAGGGTGTTATTGGATGTGTGTGTTGGGCTTTTACACGCTATTTGGCCAGAGACAGACACATGAGGGTCCTTTCCTCAAACAAAAGCAGACAAACAGGACATGAGTGGGTGGCTAAGGGGTGACCATCATGTCGTATTTAGTTTTATATGCTTGTCACTGACACACACAGTCTGGGACCGAGTGAGGGGCCTGTCAATGTATTTATTACGCATACGCCATGTGGTGCTAGGTGATGAGAGAATTCAAGTGGCAGACGCACAAACAATTACAGATGCGGTCAATATAATATCCTCAGGATATTCTACATTAAATATATTTTAAGAACATACATTTATGCAGAGCACAAAAAGTGTGTTACTTAATAAGAAGACTTTACTACAGATGCTAGGGGTTAAAAAATATAAAAACACAAAATGAAACTACGATGTTCAGTATTTCTCTTAGAGAAATGTTTTGATTTTGTTTTGCATTACTCTTCTCTATTTAAAAGAGGGCTTTAAGCTGTAATTTGTTTATAATTTAATTATCTTTATCGTGAAAAGAGTTTAAAATAAATGAAAGTTTTTATAAGAAAATCAGCGGTTTAAAAAACGTTGAAATAAATAAAAGAAGCTAAAACTTAGACTATTTCACATGAACTGCAGAAATTAGAAATCATACAAATGTTAAATGCTACCATCTTAACCGAAGTTGTCCCTGAGATAAATGTCAGTTCCGTCCGGAATCCGAAGCAAGGACTGCTTCAATATATTTATGTATATGCTTTTGGCTAAGTCTGTGGTAAATTTGATTTTATATTTTTCAGACCACTCCGCAAATCCATACAACACTTTTAATGGCTTTGGCCTGCGAAAACAAAGCTAATGTGGCTACAAAAGTCTGTTTGGAACTTGGCTTCAAAGTTTAAACGCCTCGAGTGTGGGACAAAAATAACTACCGGCCTGAACAATAACTGATGTTTATATAAACCAAAATAAACGAAAGACCTCCAACTGGCCCCATTTCGGGCTTAATTGTTGGCAAAGGCTCGCCCAGATGTTTTTGTTATTGTTTGCTGCTGAGGCTAAGACCACACTTAAGGCTTTTAGTTACATTTAGTTAACTGTTGTCGTCGACTTCTCAGAAAACAAAATAGAAAAGTGGAATAACAGACCTTGCCCTTAGTCGTGGGACTGCGAATGGGCCTTAAAAGTGACGCAATAAGTAATCATAAAAAACAGTTGCATAAAATGCGGCGCGGCCAAAGTGCAACCGAAAAATAAACAATAGAGTCGGCGAAAAAGCCGAAAGCTTAAAAGCGGAAAATGCAAAAAGCCATGGGACCTGCAAACAGCTTTAAAGAGGCACAGTGTTCTTTTCTGTGATAATATATTTTCTTGAGTAAAAATTAAGTTACAGTTATTTTCTGTATTCGGTACTGTTACTATTTAAACTTCTTTTGATATGCTAGTATAATTTAAGTATAATTTAATTAAGTATAATTTAAGAGAGTTGTAAAAAGCGTAGACTATGTATACTAAACAACAAAAATTAGGTAATACGTGCCGATCGAATGTATTCTTTGACGGTATTCGTACATCTGCGTTAAATAAATAGACAGACACACTTTAAGTTGCAAAGTGTGCCTAAAATAGCCTTATCGTTTCGGGATAAGTTCTGATGATAGCAAAAATGATTTAGTGGTAGATACAGTATTGGTTTTTATTAAGAATATTGATTATAATGTAAAGTTTAATATACAAGAGCCGTCTCTAGTGATGGGAACTGAATAAATATCGAAGGACTATCGAGCGCTCAACAGCACTGTGCAGCTCGCTGACATTCGACTAACAGCTGAACTCATCGCCAGTTACGGTAAAATAATGCAAAAGGATAAACTAAAATATTAAAATAAATACGAACATTAAGATATTAAACAAAAAACATTGTTTGGGATTACGCTACCTCACTTCATCTATGACTAAGTGATTATAGGTTGAAACTTGAGACAATTGAAATTACCAGTCTATTAGTTGGTGAGCTATCGGGCTGAAAGTTTCAGCATAAAGCAGTCTGTTTTCTTTTGCACAGCTTATTCTGACTACTATATCATATAGCTGCTATAGGAACTGCATATTCAGCAAGCAAAACTTCGGCTCCGCCTGAAGTTAGCTTTTCTTAATAGTTGAATAGGCAACTCAGAAATTCAAGAGTAAGAAGCATGATCGTACTGTAGCATAGGTTCATGTTAAAGGGGTTGCACCACTGTAACGACTAAATTGTTCAGCGAAAAATTCTAAAATGTCGCCTTCACAGCTGTTATTCTGTTCACAGCTGTTATTCTGTTTCGCCCAAGTACCTCCGAGGCACGCAGAAAAACTCAACCAAATAAAAACCTCAATCTACATGCATATGGGAATTTTTAAGAATATTGATTTATGTAAAAATGACAATGTTTGTACATAAAGTTGTCTATTTTGCAAAAAAACAAATATAATTGGCTCAGTTAAATCATTAAACATTGCCTTGTGAACTTATCGAATAATCTCTCTTTACTCAATTAAAAAAGTAATTGGAAAATTATAAGACAAAAAAATAGGTATTTAAAAAAATGTCCGAAAGGAGGTATTGAACACGCGACGTACTTAAATGCACTCCGCACAGGTCGAAATCTTTTAAGAAATTATATTCTCAAATGAACATTGTTAATTCGATATTTAAGTTCTTGCTCGATTTTTGTTTTTTTTTTTTGTATTTTCTCTTTAACGAATGAGACCAGTTGAAGGGATCGGAAGGGAACCGAACGAGCTAGCGCCATTCGCTTCCCCTAACTAATGACCCAAAAGTAGACTTTACATAAATAAAATGTCAGCGCGCTCTGTGCAAACTAATGTGCTCTAAAGCAAAATGAGTTTCCCCAATGTTGTTAATGTGCTTGGACTGGCACTCAATCCATTTAGACGCGATGAGTACGGTTTTGGGTTCGGGTTTTGGCTGTGGCTCCTGGGTCCTGGCTCCTGGCACAGCGATGAGTGCACGCTTAATTTATGCGAACGTTTGATCTGTTTATGCTACGTTGGCTGCCCTTCTGGCCTGGATAAAAATGCCGGGGAGGGTCGGGATTTTGTTTTGAGGTTTTATCAGTGTCATATGCAAATTAGTTTGAATATGTTTACCGAACATTTTACATATTTAAAAGGCAATGAGTCGGGATTCTGATACTTTATTTTTTCGTTTAAAAAATTTCAAGAAATCCACGACTAAAATTGGCTGACATTAAGTGATTTCCACAATCAGCCACAAAAAGAACAACACACTTCTATTTTGCCACTCAAGTTTTTACAGCTGCACTGGAAGAATAAAAATCGCAAGGGAGAACGTGTAGACGGAAAAAATAAATTTCTAATTCAGACATCAACAAGGGAAGTCACGCGTTTGTCATTTCAGTTTGTTGCCTCTGCTCCTCTTGCAATTGGTACACTGATGAAAGATGTGTGTGGGTAATTTTTAAGTAATTATATAATACTAATACTTATATAATACTGGTAAAAGTATAAGCTAAATCTTACTGAGCTGATTAATTAAACTTGCAATTTGATTTCCTTTTAAAATCACGAAAGCCAAGGTAACGTTTTAAAGTTACCATTCGCTTTTAGTTCATCTTTTTGGAAGATTGTTTTTTAAAATACTTTAGCGAATATTAGATGAAAAAGAATACAGCTATTTAAGCTTTAAAGTATTCATTTCTTCGACTTCAGTGCACAGCCACTGCAACCCGCTGTGTAAGTGCAAGTGAGCCCAAGCGGATGCAGCCAACGAGGCTAACAACTCATGACAATGGCGGAGGCGGAGGCGGATGTGTGGGCGTGGCAGCGGCTTGAGATGAGACGAGAGTACAGAGGAAATGGCGTCGAAATAATTCATGGGCAAATGCATTAGACGCTGACTTGCATTGCCACTTGATTGCTGAAGAACTCTCGAATGAGAACCAAGTGGAAGATAAGAACTTCGCTTAGGGGAAGTCACTAAATGTCATTTTAAAGAAAGATTTAAAAACGCCAGCAGGCTAATTAAGGGCAAAGAAATTTATTTTTTAACAAAAAGCATTATAAAAGTACTTTAAACCCAAATATTTGTATTGACAATTCTATTTCAATTAAAGAAGATATTCCAAATAACAGTAGCGATCAACTGGCTAAAGTAATGTTGTCTTCAAAAATAATTGCAAGTTAAACCATGGCAGTCTCTTATATTAAATTACCGCCAATTGATGTTGCACGAAGTCTAAGTGGCACTGCTAATAATCGCAGTTTTTTCTTCTCGTAATGTATGTGACCAATTGAAGTCGGGATTCGCACTAATGTTTATTATTATTGAGAGATTTTTACTCACCCAAGAACGCTGGAATGGCTCCCATGGGCATCACGAACAGACTGACCAGCAGATCGGCTATGGCCAGTGAAAAGAGGAAGTAGTTGGTGACATTCTGCAGCTTTCGATCCAGAGCCACTGCCAGGCACACGAGAATGTTGCCCAGGCCGCCGGCGAATATGAAGAAGACCACAAACAGGAAGAGCCAATCGTAGCCGTGAGGACTGTAGTCGAAAAAGCTCCTAGTAACCCCCACATCGCTCGATGTGACTGCGGTGAAGGGCCCTGTTGTGCTGCTCAGTGCGGTGTAGTTGGACAGAATCATATCCAAACTGGTGCTGGTAGCATTTTCCCTGGCAAAGGTGTCGTTTGCAGGATCCATTAGCCCGGTAAAGTTGAGGAAGGACCAGAGTCCGTCTTGCACGTTGCCCAGCTCGATTTGAAAGGCCTCCAGCTGGCTGCTGTTCGAGGCGGAGTCCCCCGGTTCATCCTGGAATGGGTGGAACGGCTGCAAATGGCAGAGGAAGGGCTCATCTTCTCGACCCGTTCCCAGCTCACATCGCAGCTCATTTTCCTCTCCTGCTCCGCTGGCGCAGCTCGAACTATCACTAAGTGTATCACTCGCATTATCACTGAGGGCCTCGTTGATTGCCAGTCGAAATTGCTCATACGCCTCGTGTGGCACTCGCAACAGTCGCGCCTTCAGCCTCAACGAGCAGGTTTCAGACAAAGGACTCTCCCCATCGCATCTGTAGGATGCCGTCTGCTCCGCCTCATCGAATGTTTGCCGAGCGCACTGGAATGTGTTGTTGCTGCCGCTGATGATGATGCTGTTGCTGCTGGCGGGCAGGATGTTGCTGGTGGGCAGGATGCTGCTGCTGGAAGTGTTTGCATGGCTGTTGTTGCTTTCGCAGCTAATAAGCGCCTGCCAGGCCTCAGGCCGAGCCGCCTCTTCCAGGCGGCAATTGAAGTGTCGCTGTGTGAATGTTGCTGCCGTGTCAGTTGCAGTTTCTGCTGCTGTCGTTGGTCCATGACCAGAGTAGCTTTGCATCTCCATTTCATTCTAAAGCTGTGCGACTTTCTTCACGCCAACAACAACTCCCAGAAGTGGCTGTTGTTGAGTACCAAATTATTGCCTGCAACAGAATATAATTTCTACTATTATTTGGTGACTTACAAGATATTTCTTAAAGTTCTCCAGTATCAATATAGTAGAGGGCTCAGCTATTTCATGTCGGAAGTGCCATCAGCGATTAGGGTACATATTGTAATTAGAGAAAGGAAAAAAAAAATGGAATATACAACAGCGTATGTCAGTGGACGCCTGTCAATAGATGACAGTTGAAGAGTTGAGCTCGATGGGATGCATCAGATGATGAAGATGTTGATGACGATGGCAGTGTCAACAAGCGTCAACTGGCGACTCGATTTGAATTCGCTTGAAATGGCGCCGCGAACAAAGGGTCCTGTGCCCTGGTCTCTTCCTTTGACCTTCTACCCACCCACCTACTGATCCACACCCCCTCAACACCCCCTCGCCAAACAGCCTTGAATGTGGCTTTTGTGCTTGTGTCAGTGCCAAATTCTGCCGTCACCCACGCGCTCGCCTCTATTCCAATTTTTTTCTGTACTTTATTTTGTTTTCATTGGCGGCTTGCGCAAATTTGTTGTCGCCGCTGATAATGAGTTCACACACTCGCACTCACACTGCCGCAAAGTTAATTAAAAATGCGGCGGACACACAAAGATTTATGCAAGCACTGCGGTCGGGCAGTTGCATTCGGTTAACTTCTGGGCGTGGCCAAAAGCAAAAGTTAAATTATGGCCAAAAACTTTGACGGCAAATTGCAAGCGTACATTTTTTTGTCACTTTATGAACAAGGTCAAGGGTTGGACAGTAACAAGTATGGTTAACCAACCTTAAGACAGCTAATATGTGAGTGTGAGGACAAGGAAAATGTAAGAAACGTGCTCAAAATTACCATATTTGATTAAAACAAAAATTAGAATTATAGTTCCTTTATAAACTGGTTTTTATAATAGTACCGAGAGAGTATCACTTTTTCCCCTTAAGGTTCAAATATGCGCGCGGCAATATTGTAAAATCCCGAAGTTTTATATGTAGGTATTTTCTAAAACTACATATATTTTATGTTGTTGCATCCACAAAGTGAAACGGCACCGCCCTGGGATGTGAATTTCGGCTAGGACCCTCCAAAAAGAGCACAAGCTTGCCGGCAAGTGATTTGGCCAATCAACCGCAACAGTGTCGAGGATGGGCTGGTTTGAGAGGGAGTGGCGTTATAGCCACAGGATCCCAACACATATGCATCCGCCATTGCCATTTGATATTTTTTTTGGCATGCGTGGGAAAATGAACATTTTTTCCTTCGGTTAACAGTAAAAATGAAAATAAATGGGACGCGGTCGCTTTGTTTGGAGACCTCACTCTCTGGGAATATTCCGGTAATGCGGTTTCGTTGTTGAAGCATAATAATAATAGTTCTAAAATATTTGGTAATTTAAAAATCTTCGGACATTTTTTGCCAACAATTTTAAAGTTGGTTAGTAATCTTTTAGCTTCAATAAAACTATACAATGTTTATATAGTGCCTAACCTTAAAAGAGGCACAAAAACATAGACTCGATACATATTCATGTGTTTGCATAAAAAAGGACATGGCTAAATCGACTCTGCTGTTGATGCCGATAATGAATATATATTATAGAAGCCACACTGCGTTGTAGCTTCTGATCAAAATTATAATACCCTGCAAAGGTATACAAATGTACGATCAGTTAGTGCTGTAATTTAGATTTTTTGTTATTCGGTTGAAATATACATAAAATTCTAATAATAGAAATGCACAAGTCTTTGTTTTTTTAATAGTGCGATGACCTTCCATTTGACGCTTACTGAAGGGTTATTTTTCGGTTAAATTGGTCGCCTGGATAGCGCCATTCCGTTGCAGCCCCAAAAGTAGGCCAACCACACAGATGACTTTGGCAAACAAGGCTGGGGCTCCCTTATGCATATGAAATGCGCTTTGACAGTGCACTTTGCCGACTTAATTTGAGTGGCGACGTGGCTCCAGCCCCGCATCCTCGGCCACCTTCATATGTAAGGCAAACACACACACATCGCAGTGCGGAATGCCTTTAATGATGTCGCTGCAATTTAAAGTCGAGAGCTGCCGCTCTTTAATGACTCACAACGCCTTTGTTTCGGGGCGGCTGTGGCAGAGAGATACATTTATGCAGATGTGAGCAAGACAAGTGCCATAATTAAATTCGCCATGTTGATGTGCAAGCGAAAATAATGATGCCGTCCTCCGGTTTTAAGCAAATCAAATTCAACGCAGAATAGCTGCCTGTTCCCTACAAGAATACAACTCAGAAGCCAAACCAGATCTTCTTTAATATTAGAAAATAGGAAGCATATTTCACGATGCTTAAAATATGGCTCTAAGGAAAGAAAGTGTTTACAAATCAACACAAATATTGTTGGAAAATGTTCCCCAAGTACCAAGACACAAAGTTTTCACCAACACCGTTGATGCTTACAACATAAATGTTGAGGTTGCAGAAACTATAATAATAATAACTCCTATGTTTTTTATACGATTTTAAAGTTTAATTTAAAGTTATTTTGATTTCCGACACACCTGAGGTGCAAGCAGAGCCCTTGAAATTCATCTTACACCCCCGTTGTGCCACATATAGTCCCCAGGAATATTTGTACGTTTGCCCAACCCGTAAAGGGTAACTTATATGTCTGTTGCTGACAGAGCCTCGAACCTAGCTTAGTTATAATTTTTAAATGTTTTTCGAGGATTTGTAAAACAAACTTGATCTCCGTGCGACAGATATCAATGTTGTCACCAAATCTTATATCTCTTAGATCTTGTAGTCCCTGAGATATTTTTTTTTATCACGGACGGACAGAAGGAAATGTCTAAATCGACTCGCCTGGTGATGCTGATCTAGAATTAATAGACCTTTTAGGGTCGTAGATGCTACCTTCTGCCTGTTATATATGTACACTCTCGGTTGGCACTAATCTATAGTACCTTTGCACCCTATAACCATCGGGTATATTAACATTCCAGAGCACATAATTTTTCTGACTGCCTCTCTTCCCTTCAGGCAGGCCTCATATATAAAAATTTAAAACGAGTAACTTCTTCTCGACTTCAAGATCGGATCTTTTCGAAAAAAAAACAAATTTAAGAGCAATTTCGTTCTTGAAATAATCATTTTCAATTTTTTCTTGGGTTACATATGTGCTATCGTATTTAATCATCACCTGCTTTTCCCGTAATATTATATAAATTTGGTATTCGATTTAGGCTTAAAGGTTTTCCTCATTAATTTATCTAAGCTGTAGCCAAGGCATGAAAGCGATACGGAAAGCTAGGAAATTGTGTGAAAAACTTGTTTCCCTGCCAACTTTGCTGGTCCATAACTGCAGCAAACAATGCGAAGCGAGTGCATCAACAAGTACAAGTACCAGAAAAACAACAAAAACAGGAAAGATAATATTTGCTTGAAATTTAATATTTGCTTTATGGTTTTTATTGGGTTTTATTGCTGTTCCCCGGTCGAGTGATGAACCAAGTATCGAGTTAAATGAAATACCACTTTTCCAACTGATCTGTGACCAGCGACTCGGTGCTCGGACCCCATCCTATTTATTTCTCCGAATGAGTTACCAACTGTGTTGACATTGCTTTTTATTGTTATTTTATCCATAGGTGGTGTTGGGACTGCTGTCATCGCTCGTGTGTGGCTTAATTTGCGGTTAATTATGCAATTAATTATTAACGGGGCGTTGCATTGCATTTTTCCACACCTTCAGAATTTTTGTTCGGTTTCAATTTCGCTTTATTTATAGACAACATCTGATGACTACATGTAATGGCATACTACCCTTACTTCGCCGGTAATAATCAAGCAGCCGTATCGTGTGGAATTCCAACAGCTTAATGGCAGTCCAGATATTTTGTTGTCGTAACAAAAAACCAGAGCCCTTGAAAATCCGATACGATCCGTGAATATGATAAGCAAGAGCAACAACACTTTAATTGGACGGTGTTCTGCGTTTAGTGATTTGTCAAAAGTGTCGCCGGCTTCCCATCCCTCATCATCAATTACGCCATGTCCGACCATCAAGTGGCGGACAAGAATTTGGGCGGGTAAACTTCATTAAGCGGTGCCTCCTTGGACATCCGCAATACGCACTTTTCCCACCCAAATGGGCATAAACGAAAAAGATGAGCACACAAAAAAAAAAGATACATAGCTTACAAAATGTATTACTTTCGAATATAATTGTAAATAGTGATAGCCCACTTATTGGTCTTATCTAAATTTTGAAATATTTTAAAATGTAAATGTATCATATTCAAAAATGTTGGGCATCAAAATTATTTAAAAGAATTTAGTAACGCAAACTAAGATTTCTTGCAAGTTTTTCTGGGCGTGTAGATGGCGTCTGGAAGAAATTAAGGAGAGAATGGGCTTGATTCAGAGGGAAGGATTTGGTAGCCTGGAACTCCCCTATTTTCACTGAAAGTCTCGCCTGGTATGCAGTTAATGAAGAGAAATGGCCAAAAGTGTTTTATAAATGTTTGCCCTTCAAATTGTTGTGGCTTTTCTCATGGGGTATGCTTACAGAGTCATGGCGGCTAAACATATTCGAGCGTTATTTACAATTACAACTTTTTGTTCAGAAAGTAACAGCATTATTGGAATATAGAAGTTTACATTTTAATAAGGCTTTTCATATTTAAAAGAAACTGGTGGGGAAACATACTTGTGAGTATATTTGATCTTATTTGCTTGCTAAGGTTATTTGGGATTTTCAACAGCCATCTAATTAAAATTAATTATAAATAATGTATATATTAAATTAGGTTACTATATAATAATTTCTTCATTTCCAAATGTCTGTGGAGGCTTGTAAGCGTATTCCAAGTGCCGCAATGCCACTTTCTATACATTTTTAATGTTGTTTCTTTTCCATTGCTCGAACACATAGCTTCCTGTGGTTGCTTTTGCTGTCTGGCTTTTTGCGGTTGTTTGCGGAAGTGAGCATCAATAAATTTTCGTTTTTTACGTTTTCGTGTCGGTATTTCAGCATTTCGGGCTAGTCCGCCTCTCACGCATTTTTCTAATAACTTGCACGCTTTAATAGCGATGCCACTGCTAAGATATGGAGCAATGAAACCGACGGCATTAACTTCTCTGCACCCTCTTCCCCCTTCCATAAATATAACGGGGGAGATATATGCCTGACCATTAATCTGGCTGGCCCCCGAATGTAAATGAACCGAAGGAGTGCACTAAAGTCGAAAGGAATTCCTTTATATCGTTCATTTCTAGTTACCGTTCATGCAGATATGCCAGGCACGTTGCAACCGAATCAAGTGAACCCGAAACCGAAAGCTAGACAAGGTCGGCGTCGGAAAATAGATAAAATGTGCAGCGAGCATTGAACTATAGGCTGCAACAAGCGTCGATTGCCTTCCATAAATATTTTTCATTGCATTTGCATTCGCTTGGCTGGCGATTATGGAATAATTGCAAAGCAGTGAATATTTCAACAATTTAAATATATTTGCTCCTTATATTCGTTATAACTGGCGTAGCAGTTAAATATGTATACGAGTTTATCTTGTTGTTTCCTTCCTCAATTTTGATTAAGCTGCCTTTTATTGCAGTTGCACAGAAAAAACTAGAATTAAAAAATAGCCAACCGGAATTATACCCCTTATTTTTAACTGGTATGACCGAGTAAAGACCGTAACCGAAACCGAAATAATCTTTGTTTTTGCCTAACCGAAACCATAACCGAAATACATGTTCCTTTTGTGCCGGTTCTAAGGAATTTTCTATCTTCCTTAGAAAACGCAAATAAATTAATTTCCATTTGTAAATTGTGATTTTTATTAAAAGATAAAATTATAGAAATTGTTTTAGTTATAAACGCGGCAGAAAGAGCAACCACACAATTTTCGAACTAAAGGTCAATTTGAAAATTAAAAACCAAGGTATTTTTTTGAGTGTTATGTTTATAACGGACGGAAAAATTTTAAACCCCATAATGCTTTTTCATAAATAATCAATAATAATTTATTATATATTAATTGTATATAAATTTAATTATAAGTTATATATACAATTGTTTATTTGTTTAACTAGTACGAAAACGTCAACTGTAATTCATTTTGGTTAACCGAAATAAACAATTTTAAAACAGAAACCGTTCCCAAAATAATTATATTGGTCACAACCGTAACAGTAACCGATATTTGTACATATATATGTATATTCGGATAAACAGCAGACTCCGGTTTTCACGTGTTTCTTCTTTCTTTACTTTTCGACAACGATAAATCGGTGCTCGCGTTTTCACTGTCGCGAGCTTGTCTTGTCCGAATGAAAAGTATATACATTTTTCTACATCAAATCGGATCTTATTTGCAAATGAACAAAATAGTTTACTCATTGGTCTATTGATGTTTATATCACGCCATGAACAGATCAAGAAAGCATGTATTTATTTTTTTAAAGAATTATTTTCTGACCGCACCTCTGCTTTGGCAAAAACATATTGCCGCAGGTAACAACAACTTGCGATTGAATAATTTCATTACCAAAAGCTATCGACAAGGCTTGCCGTACTGTTGGTGGAGTGAGAAACCAATTATAAATACTTATAAAAATAATTAGAATGCAATAATATTTAAAAACGAGGGTAAAATAATGATTTTATAAATAAATCTGTTTAATTGAATAACATAAATGTTAAAAGTAAAATAAAATAGTAGTTACAACCACCGAAATTGAAACTGCTAAAAAGGTGGCAGCCTAGTAAAAAACTAGTGTAAAAGTTTCGTAAAATTCAGAACTCGAAAAATAAAAACGTGGTCCAAAAACGAAAACGCGAATCGAAAGTGAAAATTGGACTTAAAATATTTTAAATATATAAAATAATATAATATAATATATAATAATAATTTATAATAATATTAATATGATATATATATACATATATATAAATTAAATCGGATGATTAAAATGAAATATGCTGTAAATCTACATTTGTGCTGGCATTTAGCAACATGCTAAAATCTACTAATGTTTTTATTTGTGTGTTGCCCAAAATGTTCTTAGCAACATTTCCATTCCTTTGTCAATATTTTGTTCAGCCCTAATAGCATAATAATATGTGGTGTGTGCTGTGCTGCTGCAAATATGAAACCAGTATCACTAGATTTCATTTAAATAGTTTAAAAAAAGGCACATTTACCCTCAGCTTGCATCTCTTTTTGTAAATTTTTCACAACATGAAAATTGCATTTAAAAATCGAACGTCTGGCGACGCTGACAGCTCTCAACAAGCCGGCTAGTTTACTCAATAGTTCAATCAAAAACGCATCATTGTGTCATTGGGTGCTAATAGCTGACTGCACTTGACCTCGCAGCCACTTCGGGGAAGGGAGGGCCAGAAAAAGGGGGATTTCGCTGTAGAGTGGAGAAACATATATGTATGGAATGGGTTTTATTCTGTAGTTACTTTGCTTGCCTCGAATTGAATTGGAATAAATAATTGCGAAAACTGTGCAAAGCCTTATTTACGAGACTAATTCAATGCTAAAAATCCAATTTTCTACTGGATTTGATGGCGGCAGGAACTTATGGCACTTGGTATGTTTCCCTCTAACCGGTATGGTTTTTTGAAAACGTTTGTTGTGCAGATTTATGTCGGAACATGTGAGACAGCTTTACAACGTGAGCAAAACCAAAAATAATGTAAGCATGTGGAAATCTCGAAAATAAGGCCTTAGAACTAAAGCCGCCCGCAAGAAGTCGGAAGATGATTTACGGCCTCCCAGTACCTTTGGAATAGTTTCCTTAGAAGGTCGAGAGATGGAATACTCTAAGGAATGTATTAAAGCCACATAAACCATCCTGCTTATGCGGACTCTGAGCGGCAGGATCTTTAAATGGAACGTTTCTTTGAGGACCACAAAGTGGATGGAAACATCTCTTTAATTTAATCAAACGCTACCCATTTTGTAATTATTACGAGCTTCGGAAAATCAATGAAGTATATAATTTGCAATACCTATTTCTATATGTTCACATATGTATGTTAAATTTCTTATTACTTCTGGAGCTATACCTATATGCATCCAGTCCAAATCATTCCTTCAAAAGAGTACAATTATTTCGAATCGATGTCATATCTTCTTCATTTTAGTTAGTAAAGGACAGCGCTTTAACTTGTATATTATTTATCATGAATAATATTACATTTGTTTCGAAATGATAATGTGTTAAAGTCCTTTTATTCAGATGTCGTCTTAGCATAGTGCCCCTTAGACTCGGTCGACTACTGAGAGTAGAAGAGCACCATGCCACTGTGCCCCTAGCCGCGTCATTTGCTGGAACGGCAAGAGCAAGTTGCACTAATGCACATTGAGCTAGACATTGTGGCGCAAAGTAGTTCAAGGCAGTCGTTGAGACCAAGACCATGCGAGTCCCGTGTTGGTTTTTCCCTTTTTTCAAAACACCGCCCACTCTGGCCACTCACTTAGGAAAGTTTTTCGCCTGCAATGCGTTTATAATGAAACGCAGGACAGGTATGAAAGGCTGAGAGCGACACATCGCGCATACGCCGTGTGGCACCCTGAAATAGTTATCCGCAAAAACAAACAAAAAATGGGAACGCAGAGGAATACATATATGTGAGCGGGTGAAGGAGCAGTCGGCGCGTGTTTGTTTTTTATTTATGCATGTTTCACATTTTGGCTTTCATGCTTTTCACGTTGTCATTTATTTGTTTGACGACTCTTGTTTGCTGGCAATCAGCCAAGGCTAATAAAAGAATAAGCCGAATAAAACATTTAGGCTGCAGGCAACTAATTTTTGTAGTATTAATCGAGTTATTTAAAAGGCCGCATCTATAATTTTATTGAAACCACTGTCTTGGTGCGATCGCTGAGCGAGTGGAGTTTAATTTGACAAAAGATGGGTGCCACTCAAGCGGGCTTCGGATCCCTGATATCTGATTTTCTTTTGGCTATTTCTTCGTGCTGTTTACCGAACACATAGCGGTTATATTGCCTGGCCAAATAGGAGCATTGCAGGGTTTCCTTGGGATACTGGTGGTAGCACTGGATGACTTCAGCCTCGAGCTTTCTGATCTCGTCAGCGCAATCCATTGACCACTTTAACGGCTTACCAAAGAGCTCTTGGACTCGCTGCATGGACTTATCGAACTGCGATTCCTCGACTTCCGAGGAGCGCTTCTTCCAGGTCTTGGCGTTACCCGGCTGCACTTCCCTAACTTCGTCCGACTTCTGTTTCGATCCGCTGGCCATATCGCGGTTAGATCCCGGCTCTGCCTTCTGCTTACACGTGTCACAGAGGTTGGGCCCCAACTTTGTGTTTTTCGCAGTGGCTTGATTGATCCGCTCCGCCACATCTCGTGTTACCTGGATTGGGTTGGCCATCTGCACCGTCTGCGGCTTGCTGTTGCTGGCACCCATTGCTGCACCTTGGAGGGGTTAACGTCCAAAACTTAAATACTTTTCGGTTTTTTTTATGGCTCCGATTCAGGGTGGATGATAATTTGTGACATTTGACTCGAAATACTAAGGTTTGCCAAGAGTTTAGGGGCATGATACAACTTGTAGTATTTGAAGTAACTCTAGAGGCATTTCCGTTTCATGGAGTTTGTGGAAGTTCAATGTAATAAGACGAGACTAGCTTGAACTATCATCATTATCAATTCCACATCATTGGAAATAAATTAAATTGCTAGCTGTAGATACTATTAATTCAATAATATCCCTCTAACCTATGAGAACACTTTAATTGCTTTGATATCTTATCACATTATTGTCACACCATTCTGAGTGCGCTCAACTTATAGTAAAAAAAACTATACTCTACCGAGGTAGTCCGCACTTCGGTTACCTTTGAGAAAGTATATATATTATGTTCAAATTAAGCGTCTATTGTCTGCTGCTACACATGTTTTGCGACACGCTTTGCTTTTTTGATGAAGGAACAACAAAATGTTCACTTTTGCAGCCATATAAGGTTGCAGCTGGAGGCACGTGCCCCTCGCACCACCGACCAGTTTGCGAGTCCCTGCCGCGGCCAATGCCCCTCCATCGGAGAGAGACTCCCTCGTTTACGGCGTCTTAATTGTGCTGTCAATCATTTTGCATATTTGCACAGATCCAACGGAAAAATAGATGAAAAAGTGCGCGCAAAAGTTAAATAAAATGAAATAAATTCGTGATGGTCAAGCGTCAGGCGGAAACACAGCAAATTGTAATGGGAAATAAATTTAAATATATGCAAAAAGCTCACAATGAGGATGCTGAATAAATGCGTTCTCGCAAAATGACAAATCATGTGAAACGGCGAGAGGTCGCACTTATTGAATAATGTTTATTGATTGTTGATACTTGAATGCTCGTGAGCAATTTACACAGCAACCAATTAAATGATAAGCCAAATGCCCGTTTGGCATAAGAATGTTTCAACAATTGCTCAAAGTCAGCGGGCAAGACGATTAATTACCGGCCTCAGTTCATCGATCGTCTGAATGGCAGGCGTCCAGACAACTTGTTATTCTGGCCATTTCGGAATCGCTAACTAAACACACATTTTTTGCGTTCAACAAATTACAAAATGTACGGACTCTTGATGGAAAATATCTTAAGAAGTACTTCCGAGCATATTCCCAATTCAAAATGTTTCGAATTAACGCGTAACCAAGCATATAAAGAAAACAAATTCATTACATATGTGCACTTAAATTTCATTGCAAAACATATGTTGATAGTTTAGCGAATGTCATAAATATTTTAATCAATATAAAGTCTCAATAGAACTAAGCAAAACAAAAGAGTACACAGTAGTTCACCCTTCTGTTCGAACAAAATCCAAAATTTTTGTTTAGTTTTATCCATCGGATTTTTGATTGGACTCAGTTCAAAGCAGACAGAAAAGTTGTTTGGGGCATTAACTTTTTTGCACTGTTGGAAAGAGTCGTAAAATACACCACTTAACTGTAAGGCGATTATAAAGTCAGCGCATAAGGTTAAAATGTATTTTTGGGGAAAGGGAAGGCGAGCACCGAGAATGAATTTGAATTGAATGCAGTACGCGTTAAGTTTTTGTTGTTTTAGTTTTCAGATTTCCCGATTAAAATTCATAAATCTACAGGACCAGATCAGTGGAATAGAATCAGAATCAGGCACCCAGGAGAGATAAATGCTCATACTTTTGTCTGAATTTATTTATTTTGGTTGCCGCACGCCAAGTTGAGCATGAAGACGATGATGGGATGCTCAAAATATTTAAAATATTTAATTGCCGCATAAAATATGGATTGTGTTGATTGAATCTTGATATATAGTACATGTGCTGATCAACGTTCCTATGAGTGAAGCGAATTAATCTAGCAGCACAAAATACATTATATAAATCACTTTTAGTTTGGTGAATGATCTTGACTGTTAAATAAACATAATCTGAAAACAAACTCATTGAGCACAAGCTAAGAAAACTGCAATGGAAGGGGTTTATTTATTAATGAATAGATTTTAAGTAAAAAAAATGCGACCAGAAAAATAGAAAAGGTAATATTAATATTAATTATTAATTTTTTAATTTTTAAATTAAAACAAGCAGCCATGGAATTGTGGCTTAAATTAAAAGGCACAATGATATAGCTAAATGACTTTGTCTAATTATAACCAAATTGATAAAAACTTAAGTTAAAGAATGCAAGGCAGAGAAAAATGTTAACAAATTAAGTCAAATGTGGCTGACATGTAGGGTAAAATTCACATATAGACAAATGTTGCATGTTGCATGTTGAGCAACTGCCATTGGTGCTGTCAACATAAACGGGGATGTTGCAGAAATTCAGCATACACAAAAACATTATGTTGTAATAACTCCTATGATTATTATACGATTTTACTCATTTTTTCACAGAACGTCCGCACAAATGTATTAAGCTCATACCTTTATAATTTATACCTAAAATCACAAGTGCGGGTGTGGATGTGGCTACTTAAGACTTACTTGATCTGCGTGTAACATAGAGATAATGTTCTCAACAACATTTATAGCTCTAGAACTCTTAAAGTCGCTTGGATCTTTTGTTCAAAAAAATCGACTATTCTGGTGATGCTATCATCCGGTAAAAGTGCATATATAAATTTTAGAGCACCTTTCAAGCATTTACATTATTTAAAGTCATTAAATAACGGTCTGATTTGCGGCACACCTTAGGCTACATCCCCCGTTGTGCCACATACACTCCCGATGAATATACCTTTGCCCAACCCGTAATGTTAATGGTTAACACTTGAGCAAAAAGTGTCATAACTTCTATGCCTGTTGCTGACAGACCCTCGAACCTGGCTTAAACACCTTAGACGCAGGAGGGCGACAAACAAAAAAATTACCTCCAGGTAATCAGCGGCAGTTTATGTTCATTTGGTCCACTAAACTTTTACGGCCTTCCCACTTATCTGGCAAGGCAGAATTTGTCTACGGACCGCATGGAAATGGCTTTAGCTCCATCTTAATGACAGCTGGTCTGATAGCGGGATCTGGGATATTTTCCTAAGGCCGGCATAATTTCGGCATGTCCTTTATGTCTCATTAAAACTTTACGCACATCAGCAGCAGCGGCAGCGGTAGGAAAAAGCTTAATAGTTTAATTTCCCCACGAGCAACCGGAAGGAGCCAAAAGAACAAATGGAAAAAGGTAGAGGGTCGCACCTAAAAAAAGGTAAAAACAAAAGGTAACCAAAACAAAGAGAAATGGCAAACATTTGGTTTTCGGTTTCTTGGTAATAAATCTTCTTTTTCTGCTGACATGTGAGTAATCATGTGCGAGTTGGGGTTAGATCCCAGATAGGAAGTGCAAAACCCCAGAAAGCGGGGACAGATGGCGAGGTTCTTTACCTTTAAGTTAATTTTTGCCCGTCTTCTTTGGTCCTTGAAAGCCTCACGGATTTTTTTAATTTTCAGTGAATTACAGCAAATATTCTTTTAGTGCCTATTTGCCTTTCATTATTAATTTTCAGTGAGTCACGCCGAGGTCCAGGGACATTGTGAAAATGTACTTTTAATTACGTAATCGGTGCAAAGTTTTTTTTTTCTTCTTGTTATGCTAAGCGCGAACTTGGCTTAGATGCGATTCCCGTTGGCTCCTTCATTCCGGTGGACCTTATTTACAAAGACACGGCAGCCTCGAATGCGAACACGAAAACATACATTTACACTTGCACCCACACACAGCACGGGTGAAAAGCACTTTGAGCTATTTTTTTTAATTAATTTGCATTTGTTGCGTGTTGTGTTTTCTTTGCATTTAACTTATTGTTTCACTTCAGCTTGATTAAATAAGCTGAGCATGTCCCATCCATTTGCTTTAGGTTGTTAAAAAGTAGGGAACCGAGTAACTTTGTTCAAATCGCTTTAATTCATGTTTAGAACTTTTCATTTTTAATCTAAATACCTTTAATTGGTTCACAAATTATTAAAATATGACTACAAGAATTATTTGTTATTACTGAGCTGTATTATATTTAGAAATCTATTCTGGTTTTAAAAAAAATTAAATTAAATTCCTTGACTAATAATTCAACATTAGCAACATTTTGAAGTATGTTTTAGGCTTTATTCCAATCCCAATTTTAGCCAAGAAAGTATATTTTTTAATTCGCATTAGTTTATAAAAGATACTTACTTTTTTTATTCACAGTTTCTGTTTAGATGATAAATCCATTTGGCACAAAATATATTTTAAATCTGGTAATTATTTGGTTTATTTGTTAGGAAATGCGCCACTTTTTCTTACTCAATATTTCACATTTTATAAATATAATTAGCTGCAGCTGCATTTATAATTTTTAAAGCTTTTTATAATAACTTTAGCCTTAGCCCCGTATATAAGCACGTGTAGCGAGCTATTTTCGTATTGTTTGCCACTTGCTTTTATTAAAGTTAGGTTTTACTTATTTACATTTGAACTGCAGCTGACAGTTGCAAACATTTTTCCGTCATATTTTTGCATTATCATTATTATTTGGCAGCCATGAAGGCCCTTTAAAATTGGCTAACTTATTTTAAAACACCTTGTGAGTTTTTTATTTTCCACATCTTTGATTATTTTGTATTTATTTATTACTGGAGTCGTTTCTGTGTTCGAACAGTTGGCAGCGAACTCGCGAAAGCGAACGCAACGCGTCGAAATTTGAAAACAAACTGACAGTGTGAATTTTCCAAACTGGTCCATTGGGTCGGAAAGGCAAGTGGAAAACAGCAGCCGCAGCGCAGTCGACGTCATTCGCTCTCTTAGTTTTCCGCTCATCTTTGCGAATTGCTCTCTGTCGCTCTCTGGCGTTGAACAGTGGGAAATTTTCCTGGCTTTGTTTGGGAAATTCGGCATGGAAGTTGCCGCTGTTTTTTGTACTAAGAGCACGGGGTGTGGGCAGCTGGCCACGTGCTTTGGCTCTATCTATGGCTGTCAACATTCGGTACGTGATTCTGGCACGGGTCCCCATCCTCTGCGAATCGTGCGTATTTTATGAATGAATTATATACCTACCAGAACAGCGGAACCGAACAGAACAAATCATTGGGCTTGTAGTTTGAGGTCCCAGGACGGCTGGCGCTATAGATACATTCTGCGGAAATTGTAGACTGGGTAGGCTTCCCAGCGTTAACTTGGTGTGAGCTAAATGGAAATAATTTGATGAGTTTTTCGCTAATTTATGGCCATATTACTTTCCTTTAAATTGTTATGGCTTACAAGTGAAATTGTCTGAATAAATAAAATACATTCAGCATACAAGATTTGTATTTGACTTAGGGCAGTATTTCTCAATACAAACATTATGAATAACTAACTACTTATATTGTAATAATGTTCATATGTATATTTCCTAAGTTAGAAACTTCTCACCGAATAGAAGATAAATAATCATGGCTGTATACAATCTTAAATACATATTATTTCTTTTTAGAAAAGAGGTTTGAGGACATATTATTTAAATGCAATGCCTCTCCCTGAGCTAGTTTCAATAATAGGATTTTAGTCCCACCCAATTTCCGTTTCTCTTTTTTACGAGTGTGGGCTTGGCCACCTTCTTTACCATATTGTACTCTCCTATTTTATATTTTAAATGTAATTTATTGAAACGTGCATTGGTTGCTCTATAGTATATGAGGCCATCGGGAAGGAGCTCCGTGTGTCAACGGAAAATAAATACAGAAGTATGAATACGAACACGAACATGCCAGGGACGTGTTTCGAATCTTACATGAGGGCCAACACCATTACCAATAACATGCTTACTGGCCTAAGGATGTAAACATATTCCGGTTGCTGAACAACGGTATTTAATAGCGGACACAGATTTCATCGGCCTGCCGACAACAGGAGTCCTGCTAAAAACCAACTTTGGCAGGTGGAAGGGATTCGTTTTGGCAACCCAGACTTGCCCATAACTTTTCTTGGCTCACTTACTTGGGCATGGTCTATTGAATGTTGAGCCCCACATCAAATCAAGGGGCAAAACTTATCCGGATCATCATGCACGTCACTTCTACGTGTCAGCTCTCTATTCATGGGCTGACATTGTCACATCCTTACAACTCTGCGACAGTGGCTTTACGCTGCACTTTCGATGCATTGCGGGACGTGCTCCCTTGTACCATAAAGAACGGATCTAGGAGTTAGATACTTTGTATCGAAAAGAACACAGGAGTTTATATTGTTGTTTTAAGATCAAATGTGCCTCCTACAAGTGCAGGAAATAAATATCGGCTTAGATAAGCTTATCAAATAAATGCCAGATAACGCAAACGCATTCTGCAACTTTTCAATTTTCTGGTTACTCTAGTGTTTTTTTTCTACCATTTTCCTCACAATTCCCTGTTCCTTTCATTGCAACGAATTTAAAGGCAAATTTCAATGCCAGGCGGCAATCCGCAGATCAGAAAACGGCGAGAACCATTTTATGCGGTTGAGGCCAAGTTTTATTTAATCGTTTCTGCCTTGGATGAATGCCCGCACACCAGCGTCGACACCTTGTTTCCCTACTTCTCTGGATGACGATGGAATGAATGGTCTCAATGCTCCCAGATGTGGCGGCTTTAGTTATTCATTCCGTCATCCGACCATGTGATGCCGCTTTCGCAATCAATTTGAGAGCCAGTCAATTCCAGGCAGTTGCAATTTCGAATAACATCATGCCTACCCTTTTCAAATAATTAAGAGAGGAGAACCGCAACTTCTGTTTTGAATGTCTCTGGCTTTGTTTTGTTTACATATTTAACTGGCAAATGGTAGGCTAACGGCCGAATGGAGACCTATTTTAATGGCAAAATGGTTATCTGTATGGCGCCAGATGTTCAGCACAGATTGGAGGGCGAAGTGTCAAAAATATGTTAAACGATATTTCATAAATCTAAGCAACTTGAGTTTAGCATATCAAGATAGATGTAAAAATGAATAAATCAAGAGAAAATAAAACATATATTAGGCAGTTCTTTAGACTATTGCAGCCTTACAGTTTGTTTAAGAAACAATTGGTCCGGTACTCTGTCTCGCTTTAACACTCCTTTAATAATTCCTCTTGATACAAATTCCACTAATAATCAAGTTACACTTATCAATGTAATTAATTAATGAGTAAGTTAAAAACAGCATAAACCATTTTTTTTGTTTATTGATTGATGATTTTTGTCAAAAAGAAACAACGAAGACGGTTTCCGTCCGCCCAGCGTTACAATCGAATAAAGATAGTTTGTATTTAAATATGAATGATCTTTGATATGATCGTTAAGTAAATTAGATTATTCGTAAGTTTGTTAATGGACAAACGCAAACCATTGTATATTTGTTGGAAAATTTAACATCGTTATTATTGATTGAACATTCTGCATAAATTTTACTAAGCAATTCCTTTCTCATAAAGCCGGTTGATAAATTGCATCCCTAATTATTTAACCGTTCGCTCCAAATGTTGTTTATGCGCCATAGTGCATTCTTTGCAAATTAAAATAATGCATTCTTGAATCATAATGCATTGAATCGAGGTCTAGCTCGCTTCAATGGGACCGAGGTCCAAAATCCAGTCTTGGGAATTTGGCCACCTCATTTCAAATATTTTTGGCGTATGCTAATGTTGGGTGGAATCAAATTAAAAAAAGTTTAAGGAAGTTATGTACCTTTTCTTATTAAATTTATAGGGTCGGAAACGATTCCCTTAATTAGTTGCTAAGTTATGTTTTGAATTATTTTATGGGTATAAAAATCCAAGCCGAACTCGATATTCAATTAGACTGCCATAATTTCTGAAACAAATGTCCAGCGATTTTGCACATCCAGAGTCTCAGTTTTTGTGCTATAGGTCTGAAATGTAGCATTGTCTTTATTCTTTTTGCAAGCAGTATATATGTCGAAACGGTGCTGAAATTGGACCAGTATATCAGCAGATTATTAATTTCATGAAAATCTGACCACTATTTTCGCGACAACTTAGCATTCTTTACTTGTTTTTTTTCCGATCCTAAAAAATTATATTTAAATAAAATAATATTTAATATATAATATAATATTTAAATAAATAACTTTAGAAATATGAGTTGGTTCAGAAGAAATGGGGGTAAAAGTTCAAAATAAATTGTTTTAAAATTTGGTGCTTTTGGAGCCGTAAATCTACTTTTTGCTGTCCTTTAATATATACGTCATCAAATACGAATCAAAACGAATTAAGAAGTGCCAAGGCTTATCCTTACTGAAATATAGCGGTCGCAAGTTCTATCTTTCGCGAGTTTCTTGAGTTTTACATTTCAATAAAGGAAAATTGGTGATTTCGGCTTACTAAAATTTTATAGCAAATTGGAAACAGGCGCCTACTTTATCAAATAGAAAGTAGAAGCCCTTTAAAAGTAGAAGATACTGAAATAGTTAATAGGGGAGTATAAAAAAGTCTAGGACATACTTTATTTTTTTTTAATATTTGCAAAATAAAAAACAATGCACCTTGCCGTCCAATATTCCATTTTAGATGTAATGAACCAGCCCTTCGATTTCAGATACGAATCCTAAAAACTCGTTATATAAATCCTTTGAAAATTCTAGAGGAGAATTAGGCTACATTTTTATTTTCTTAAAAAAAAATCCTTCTTATCCTTTTCCACCTAAAAATTCTACTACCAGCACTTCGCATTAATGAGCTTGGAGTGTTTAGGGTAGTGTTATTAACCTATATATACATGTATAAATTGTATCTTTTACTAAAAATTATGTTCTGTTTGTCATCAAATTAAATATTGTATAAACAATGGAAGCTTTTATCTAATAGATTTTCAATTGAAAGTGAATGTTTACTACCGTTTACAGACATTTTAATGACCCAAATCTCTGTGAAGCCTTTAAAGTTCGCACAATTTTATCGAAAAACAAAGTAATCTTTTTTAAGCTTTACATTGAATACGTTTTTTGTTGTACGATTTTCTACCATTTTGATGTAGTCAATTGGATACCCAAAAAGTTATGCCAAATATTTATTTAATAAGCTAACTGGCATTGAGACAGACTTTGAAACAGGAACAAACTTGGCAAACGTGCGCGGGCGAATTTAATAAAAAAGTTAAAATACTCGTACTAAGTAAAATACCGCCAGGGGAGCGCAAGATAAAGTTTTCTAGGGAAAAGCAACTTTTTCTGAGGCGAAAATAGACTATAAGAAAATGGGAGGTAAACTGGTAGAGGCATTAATTTGATAATTCCAAACACCGCACGTTACTCATACGCCCCATTAAACAATCCCTGTGTTTGTTTGGATCGCCTCCCTCTCCTCCGCCGCCTCTCTTAACCAAATCGAAAGGCCTTTTAACTGCTGCTTGTTGGTTAAATGGCCTAAAAGTAGACAACGAGAACAGAGTGAAGTAGATTCGTTTAAGTACCCTAATCATCTGCATTAAAAGCAATTGCTTGTCCTGTCGGGCGATGCTTTTTATCTACTCTGCTTGCGTTCAACCTGCAGGCTACTGTTCGGCATTATCGTCAAAGTTTAGTGTGAAAATAAATATTTGCATATTTGTTGTAATTTTGCTTTATGCCGGAAACTTATTGCTAATCGGCAAGACAATCAGCTAATTTGTTTAGCCAAAATTAGACACAAATAGCAGGCTCTTGGTTTGTACATACCAAAAATATGTTGATGAAACTGAGAGTTAAGATCTTTACGGATGAGAAATAAAAGGCAGGAATAGAAGGCAGCAAAGCAGCACGTTTTGAATTACTGTGGTTTCTGGGAAATCTCATTAACGGAAGAAACCAGCCAATTTCTCGTTATTTTAAAACATTAGGTGAGGTGTATGTAAATATAAATATATCGTACATCAGGTTTTATTTCCTTGAAGCAGAAATTTTCTTCCAATTTGTTAAAGCTGGATTAACGGGTAAGGAAAGTTATCTTCGGACAAAGCCGAGGTTTTTATACCCTTTAAGAATATATAGTACTCTGAATTGCATTAAATTTAAAAACTGTTATAAACACTTAAAGAATATTGTCTATTTTGATATCTTTAAAAAAGCGAAAATATGTATATATTTTGTGTCGATCGTTCGTATGTCAGCTATACGATTAGTAGTATAAATTCGCTCGTTCCAATATATTGCTTGCTTTAGAATAAGACTATGCGACAAATTTAAGCCTGATTGCTCTGAGAGAATAGTTTGGGTAGAAACCGAAGGACTGATAGATAGTAGGATGAAAGACGGACGGACAGACAGACAAACAGACAAGCGGTCAGGCAGACGGACAGACGAGCGGACCTGGCTAGATCGACTTGATTGGTGATGCTGTTCAAGAATACACTATATATACTTAATGGTGTCGGAAATGTCTCCTTCACTGCGATACAAATATGATTAAAAATTAGAATACCCTCTGAAAGGGTATATAACAGCGATGTTATAATTTATATTCTGTAATTTCTCGAAATGATATATACTAATGAGAATAAAAAGAAGACAACCTAAAAATGTTCATTCAGTTAGCTCAAAGACTTGTAGATTAGTTTACATAAAACCAGACAGAGGACATGGCTAGATAGACTCGTCTGGCGATATGATCACGAATATATATATTTTATAAGGTCTGAGATGCATCCTTCACTGCGTTGCAAGCGTCTGAGTAAAATTGTTACTTCCTGAAAGGATATAAAAATAAACATTTTAATAGTATTATAGAGAATAAGTGTTTTGTTTAAAAATTCTAAAATTATTCCCTACATTTTTCTTTCAAGAATTTGTAAATTAAATCTCTGAACTCCTATATTAAATTAAGGTATGGCCTTTTAGGTTTTCACTTCGCAATCAATCATTCCACCTCATTTAACCTGACTTCCTTGTTATTTTGTTTACAATTTCACTGAAACTGTCCATGGCTAATTAACAAAGTTGCAAATCGAGAGGAGGAATTACAGAACACTGTGAGTAAATGAAAACTTTTCCATTTCAGAAGTTAAATTACATTTTCCATCGGGACTGTTGGTGGAGAGCTCTAAACACAGGAATAATTATTTTGTGTAGACAGCCAGTTTTTTAATTATTTGCGTTTCAACGGCAGAACAACAAAGACGAGCTGCGCTCTGTATTTTTGTCGTGTTTTTCGATTTCAATAGCAACCAATAAAAGGAAAAGGCAATAAAATGAGGAAACGCAGCGAAACAATGGAAGCCGATGGGTTTTGTATGGGTCTTCATTTGCATGAAAAGCACAGAAGCAACCGCAAACTCACATGCAAACGCCTCACACTCCATATCCGTACGAATACATGTGCCTTCAAAGGACCATACACAAATCCCCAGGCGGGGCAACAGGACATACTGAAAGCGAATCAGAAATTCAAGGCAACGCGGCATAAAAAACGTAAACATATTAGGCTAAATGGAATATGTATTATATTAAATTGTTTTATAAATAATTGAATGAAAAGCCATCGTCCGATGAGACAAAACGCTTTGCGGCGGAATTGAATTGTCATAAATTTTCGGTGTATTCTTATTTTCAGTTTGTAGCCCACTGGAGGAATACCTTGTAAGAAATACGAATAAAATAATTGTATATATATATAAAGATGATTTTGAGATATTATGAAAATGTCAAAATGTTGATTTATAAATCTATTTAAGGGTATACAAATTTTGACATCAACTTTTACAAGCATATTATTTTTGAAATTGAATTCGTTTAATAATGCAAATTAAGATTAATGTCAAAGGCATGTGCCTGCTGGGGCTGATATGCATAAGTCTCATTGCTTTCATAATTACATTGAGGTTCTAAAGGTGTTTTCCTGATTGACTAAAAATAAATATTTAATCTCTTTAGTAAACATTACATTTGAAATTAAATTTAAAAGATTAAGCGAAGTGTGTGAACACAACAACAAAAAATATAATCGTTATAAATTGCCCAAGGAGTTTTTTATAGCAATGTTTTTTTAGGATTTAAAGAAAAGACAATTCCTACTATTTTTAAGGGCTCGAACAGTTTTTAGATAGACTAAACAGCTGCTATAAAGAACTTCAGGTAATTTTCTTATCAAAAAAAGTGTCTTTAATAAGTTGTGTATGAAGAAAATGTTCTTTCCCACTTCAGCGCCATTGTCACATACAATAATTTCCGGTTAGCAATTTCCGTTGACAAGTGGAAAATTCGCCAGTCAAATGACCAATAAACGAATACAGGCCCAAGTTTCGCGTTGGATAATCTCGAGATTTCGGAGGGTCACGAGTGTTGGAATATGTCTGTTTTATTAAGGACAAAAAGATGAAAAAGGATCATATTGGAGCTAATAAAAAGATGTAGGAATGTTGTTTGCTACAATATTCTCCTCACTGTGGAAATAAGCGGGAAGGACCATAAAGGTTGACACTACAAGGACAACATTGTCATAGGAGATTTCCAGGCGCATGTGTTGCTCTTAAGAAAAGGGAAGTGGAAAAACAAATACATAACATCCGCCTTCTATATCCTCGGGCAAATACGTCCTTAAAAAAGTTGAAGGGAGATGCTCTACTAATTTTATCTAATTCTACATATTTCTGTTTTTATCAAAAAATAAGTGACATTGCCGCAGGAGCCAATTAGCAGCTGGGATTCCCCTTAGCCAACCAGATAAACCACAAACTTGGTTTCCAGTGCCGGTGGTTGAATGTGGAAAATTTAATGAGCGCAAAAATGGTCAGGATAAAGTTATGGGAACTCAGATAAGTCAAACAGATGTAACTTTAGGGAAGTCCCTTAAATAAGGATTACACAAATTATTTCTATGGACGGAAAATAATAAATGACAGATTTTATATTTGTTCGAGTTTGTGAAGACTATTTTTCTCACAGATTCCAACGTCAGATACATCAAGCTAACTTTATGTCAAGGTCTCTGACTGCTAACTATCCCCAACTAGAATCCGCTTATCGTTTAAGTTCTCAGTCTAAAAGTCTGTAGTAAACCATAAAAAAAAACGTACCAAACAAGAGTAAATTTCACATTATTTAATAGCTTTGCGATATGAGCGAACGAAACGAGTCAAGTTGGCCAGCTTCGTTACAGAATTTATGTGCGCTTTAATGGGTATATAAAATCTCCTGAAATTTTTACTGGTTATGGCTGATATTTTTAGGGGGCTGTAAATTTTAAACCGAAATTAATTTCAAGCGGGAATATCTCTAATAAATGGGATGTGATGTATTTTATCAGTGATGGAAGTAATAACGTTCAGCTAGTTGGCCAACGACGGGTTGTACATGTGAAGGAATAAAAACATATAACAGAGGAATGCTCTTAATGAACCGTGCTGCCGCCTCCTTTCAAAAGGACGTCTTGATACAATATGCGCTACATAAGTATATTTGCTTGACTTTCCCTCGTTGTTATGCTTCTTTAGCCAAATAATCCTTGTTCACACCCCGTTCCTTCCGTTTCTTTCTTTCCGGCTTAAAGCCTTTGCTACGCTTGACTTGGCTCACTGACCTGCAGCTGAGCTTCTGAATTATGAAAGCGCATTAAGCATACGCCGCGTGTGACGAAACTAGCTGCGAAGCCAGCTGACCGCCGCACACGACCACCATAAATAATAATAGCTCATTCTCTTTTTATTTCCGAGTATGTGGCAGCACTTCCACTTCCGTTACCTCCGAAAGGCCACCAAGAGCTTGCTTAATCACTTTATGGTCGCAGAGAATCGGACATGTGTGTGAGTAAGTGGCCATAAAGCTGGTCAATAAAGATTGTAAAGAATGTGTCATTCGGTGGAAACATGGAAAAGCTTGTTGGCCATCGAACAAATTAGATTTTTCCACAAATAAAATAAACTAATATCATATTTATTTATGGCTGTCAAGTTAACTTGCCTTAATTGCGTGTCAAAATTACTTAAAAGCATAAGCTAAAATATTCTGTATAGTTCTTTAAATTATTACTAATAAGGCAGCTTCGATTATTTGTGAAAGAATATGAGGGATGCCTTAGAGCAGAATTAGTCGGTATTAATTCATCACTTTAAATTGAATATAATGCTATATATCGCTATACAGCTTTTTGACTTTATATGTGGCCGATTAATGGTTTGCTTATTTAACATAATTAGTTGCCACCGCAAATTAATGATTCACGAGTGTATATATTCAATATTTATACATATATCCTTTCGTCATTGTTGTTGTCATTGTATATTAAATTACATAATTGAAAATATATACGGCAATGATGAGAAGATTTCTTTCACGTTGCATTCGCTTTTCATTAAGAGCTTAAGCGGAAATGTGCTTAAAAGGCAAACAACACACAAAAACACACACGAAAAAAGAATCAATTATTTTGCATTTGAAGTTAGAAACAGTGAAGTTTAGGAACAAAAATGAAAATTACCTATTATAGATGTAAACTAAGTAAAGAAATAACAAACAATTGTTACTTTTTTGATATTTTTGGACATAATTGTAGAACTTTGTAGGACTTGCATCTGCTTATCTTTAACTTCTTTTCTTTAACAAAAATTTCGCCGTAAGCATTAAAACAAAATACTTGAAAACTTTTTAACGAACTGGTGGATCGAGATAAAGATTTACTTAAGAGTAGGTTTATTTACTGACAAGGACTTTTTACAAGCTCATGATAAAATTCGCTATAAAGAACGTAATAGAAAACAAGTCATTGGAGTCCAAATTTGAACGGTATATTTCCAGGAAGAGAGGTCGAATATTAGTTTGATATTTTAACAAGAAAGAACAATTGTCACGAAAAGACAATTACATTGCAATATAGATTATACAAATGCATTTACTTACATTCTTATATTAATGCCAATTTCGACTTCCATTTAATAGTTATTAAAGAGTTCTTAGTATTAACAATTTAAGTTATTGCAATAGGTGAATAATTCCCAACCAAAATCCAATCAAGCCGTTTGTTTTTCGCTCAGTGCAGAGCCACGCACACGCCTGCACGTACACTTTTTAATAACTTCATGTGTGGGACATAAAAATGATTATTGTTAATTTTGCAACTCGGCTGCGATAATGAAAAGTAAAATGCCGCAAATTGAATCACTGTGTGCGGTGTATTCATTTTTAATGCTCTTTATACACACGTACGTGGGTGATCCTTTGTGTACGCCTCCGCTGGTGTGAGTATCTGCAAGGTAATAAAATAAACCAGCGACAGTTTGTGTCGCACATTGTGTGGATCCTGTGTGCGGCATCCGACCTGATTTCCCCAAGGCGCCACAGTAGATTTACCGGGGCTAAAGCGGGGCTCCACAATCATTATCCTACATGCAAATGTGAATGAATAAATACCCGTAGTTGTCCCCGTAAATATCGGCGTAACGTAAAAATATACATTTATTTGCATAAAGGACAAAAAACGCGACAGGGCAGAATGCAGAATGCGACGGATATGAGGCAGGCTGGCAGGATAATGCCCGTGCCGCATGATCCAAACAATAATTTAGCTGATAGCCCGGGCCCAACGGCAAAGCTGCTGACACTGCGGCTCAGCAGTTGCGCGTAAAATTAAAAGCCAATATGAGGCATAAAATCCGCAAACGTGGCAACCTCATGCGGGCATAAAGGACACGGGTTACCCCAAGGACCCTCACCACACACACACATGCACACCCACTTGCACCGTTTTGGAGACAGCATTATTGTATCGTTACAAAGTAAGGCAAGCGGCGGCGGAATGGAGGATACTCTGGAAACAGGAGTCGCTTTTGATTGCCGCCTGCCACTTGATATCAACAGCGCAGGCAGGACATGCCACCAATAGCACCGACGCAGCGATATTCTGTAATTCATATGCCCCAAAATATGTTCGTTTTTATCCTGTCCATAATGATCTTCTGAATTCAACGGATATCAAATTATTACACCTAATGTACGGCGATAAAACATCCAAATAAAAATATATAAAGAGCACTACTCAATTTTTTAAAGTAATAAAATTTAATTTCATATTAAACTCCGTGTTTGAAATGGTTCTCAAAAAGTGATTTCTTCCTGTGTCGCTTGCGTTTGCCTTAGACTTTGTGATTATCTTGAAAATGTAATATTTTTTAAAATTAATATTAAAATCAAGAATAGTGCTATTCAAGAGCTAGAGCTTTCAATTTTTGTAAAAATAAATTAAAGTCTTTGCACATGTTTTTGCTCACTTTGATTCGACACTCCAGTGTTAAATAAAAGACAGACGTAAATA
>VNJM01002122.1:0-41220 GCA_008042475.1 Drosophila kanapiae
AAGTAACGAAGAAGGAATGTTTATCAATATAGAAGAACTACTTGAATTTGCGAAAATAAAGATAACAACAAACGGAAATAATATGCTCTATATGGTAAACATACCCTTAGTAGGAACAAAACCATGTAATTCCATGATAATTAAAGCAGTTAAACAGAAATGTAATAAATGACATCAAATATGAAAATATAATAATGTGCAACAAAACCATATACGCTATAATACAAGAATGCGAAACATTTAGCGATAAGACAATCTATATATATAAATATGAAACCCGTTTTCCGTTGTCATGGCATCACTTGTGAACGGCTGGACCGATTTGGCCAAATCTTTTTTTAAAATGTTCGTTGAAGTTCAAGGATGGTTTTTACTGCGAGAAAAATTAGAATTATTGCTGGAAAAATCCTAAAAATAGCCCTTTTCTTTTTCCCATACAAATGATTTGTAACTAAAACGTAGTCAATTTGAGCTTGCTATGTTCCTAACGTCAAAGATCATATCTATCAACAATATCTATTAACAATGTGCGTGTGTGTGTTGGAGCACAGAATACATAGTTGGAGGAGTTTAATGTCGCGTTCCGAAACTTGCGTTTCTTTTGTATTAGTTTCGGCACGCGAGATAAAATGCATCAAAATGTATCCATCGTTTCACTGCCAGCGCTCATTTAACGCAAATTCATCGGCGCAATTCTTTTCGACTTCAATAGAAGGTATTTCCGCGATATGCGGTCACACTGTACGACGCGTCGGACTTTTTTTCAATTGATACTCCAACATGCAATATTTCCCGATCCAGTGCAATGGGAAAATTGTTGATGATGATGCTCATTGTTTGGGATGAGTGCACAATTGCACTAATGAAATTACTTGAAGCACTTAACTTCACACTCAAGGATCTTCGGCGAAATAACAACATCTTTTGATGCTTGAGGATATTGTTGGCAGGCGATTTCAGGCAGATGTTGCCAGTAATTACCCGTGGAACGCCTGCAGATTAATTAAATGCTTGCCTGAAGGCATCACCTTTATGGAATAACGTATAAACATTATCGCTAACTACTAATATGAGAGTTCAACTTCAAAAAGATCAAAGTGCTGCACAATTTTCCAAACAATTGTTAGCTGTTGAAAATGGAAAAGTCCCAGTTAATGCGACATCTGGATTAATTACTCTTACTAACGACTTTTGCCGATTTGTAGACTCTCAATTAGCTCTTATTGAAAATACTTTCCCAAGTATTAGTGAGAATTATCAGAATTATGTTTGGTTAACGGAGTTTTTGAACTCTCTGAAGTTACCAGGACTTCCACCACATCATTTGAAACTTAAAGTTGGTACAGTTATTATGATATTGCGTAATTTGAATCCACCGCGACTATGCAACGGTACGGAAAGTACGCAGGTGAAAATTGCAATTTCCAGTCGCATGGCCAATCGCTTAGTGTTTGCGGGATTAATTGAGAAAGTCATTGTTTTTCACATGGGCTGTTTTACGTTGAGTGTACACGAGTTGGGAAACCATCCGCTTTGTTTGTGTTCACGTCAGACCAAAAAACAAAAAATGTGGTTTAGCAAAGAGCACTTCAACGAAACGGATAATTTGTGGACACGTATAACGCATCGATTCAGTATTTATATGTAATCGAAATGAATTCATTACTGTTGTGTATTTTTTTTTTTAAACATGCGTTTTTTTTTTATTTATATTTGGTGCTGAATTTTTTGTTCCGCACTACATCTTCACATCTACACCTCATGCTTTGGCATCAGATTCTGACAAGTATTCTTCGATATAGCTGTCCAAGCTGTCCATAATGTTAATATTTTCGTCCTGCAGCCATTTTTTAACGACTTTAACCGTACGCTTTAGGTCGATATCGTTAAATCGTTAAAGTCAATTTTACTGGCAGATTTCATCTTAATATACTAAAATCAATCAATTAAGCCATTGAATCTGACTATTTGGGCAACGCCATGCCATGAAAAAGCACCACAAACCATAGTTTGTCTTCCTCCATGTTTGGTAGTTTTGGTTGTGTTCCGTGAGATCAGTGCTTGGCCTTTAGGGCACCGAACAATGGTAATTCCATCATTTAATTTCATTTCCTAACTATATTTATTTTTTTTTTTGTATTTCCCGAAGCATACGCCTAGAGTTGTTAAAAGATGTCTGCAGGACGAATATATCAACGTTATGGACTGGCCGGCTTAAAGACCTGACCTGAATTCCATAAGTTGCACATCGTTTAATCTCGAATTTGTAATAAAAAAAATTTAAAAATTTTGATGATTTGTGGGCAGGAATCAAAGAAGCTTTTACATGTATCTCGAAGAATACTTGTCAGAAGCTGAATACAGCACCAATTATTGAGTTCCCCTTCCATGTGACTTCAAATTTAAAAAGAATGCGATTTCTGGCTTAAAATTGAAGATTATTGCATTGAGTGCAGTGAGCCTTGTAGTGAAAGACACACCAGTGTTTGCACAATAAAAAAGGGATGTGCACAGGATCAAAACAAATTAAAATCGGGGAGGAAGTAATTTTGAAAAAATGGTTGTTATGGAGAAAGGAAGCCACTAAAAACATTAAAGATGACGACCCAAAGCCAAGCTACATACCGATTTTGCCAACTCTTCAAAAACTTCGTGAAGAAGCAACTAATAGGCAAGGTATTACCAAGGATCGTGATCCAATTTAATTTGTATACCAAAAAAAAAAAATGAAAGTGAATTGGAAGGATGCATCGTTGGCTTTGGGCTTAGGAGTCCAAATGAAAACGTACAGTGGCTCGCAGCTTATTTCGTGCAGTTGCCTAAAAAAGTTCAAGTCGTTATTCCTGCTAAGCTAAGAAAGATAAAAGAAAAAATTAAATGCAGTATTTTAATGGAGAATATTAACATGTTTATTAAACAAAATCGAATTTCCTAATTATAAAAACAAAACAATTATTTAATAATAATTTCAGGTGCTTGTTTCCAGCTCTGTATTTGGTCGCCGCCTCACAAATTTTCGTCCATCTGAATAAAAATGGTAAATTTGGACTCGTCGTTACCATTTTTATTCAGATGGACGAAAATTGGTCAATTTGGACTCGTCGTTACAAAATATTAGCTTATAAATTACAACTAATAAGTTAAGAAGAATGAACTGCACGAAATAAGCTGCGGCATGAAAAAAGCCTGTAAATTTTCTTTTCATTAAATAATTGTTTTGTTTTTATGATTAGGAAATTCGCTTTTTTTTAATAAACATGTTAATATTCTCTATTAAAATACTGCATTTAAATTTTTCTTTTATCTTTCTTAGCTTAGCAGGAATAACGAATTCAACTTTTTTTAGGCAACTGCACGAAATAAGCTGCGAGCCAGTGTATATCTTCTCTTTGCCTTGACGAATCCAATTCATCTCTTCACTTTAGTAACTCTTAATACCTTTACTATCAGAATATGCAGTTATGCCTTTTTCCCGCCTCTCCTATTATTTTTCGGCTTTTTAAACAAATAAGTCCGTTTTTGCTGCAGTCAAAATAATAGTGTCAAAAAAAAAAAATTAAAAACGTTAAATTTTCACTATTTTTTACAATGTTTGCGGCCCTAACCGAAACTTTAGGATATTATCAAGCAGCCCCTACTCCTTTTAGATCCTTTCGAACCATTTGGCCTTGGCAATATGGGAAGTGGCAAACACTGTACTGCCAAGAGGCGAAATCTTATACAAAATTGTATATCAGAAGGAAAAACCGATGCTGAAGTGCAAAATATTATTGGTTGCTCTCCTACAATGATTAGAAATTAACTAAAATAAACCAGCAAAAGAAACGCGAGTTCGATCTAAGATATTGACCAAGAGGACAGTGGATCACCTAGTGAGAAAGTCGAAATGCCAGTCATTTATCTCTGCTGAGCTCTAAGACAGGTCTGCAATATTGATGCAAGTGTGGAATCTGTAAAAATAAAGCCTCTGAGAAAATAATCTGATGGCTAAAAGTCCAAGAAAAGTGCCTTTACTAAAAAAAAAAACAGTTGCCAATGGCTTGAAGTTTGCCAAAGAACATTTAAACTGGCCCTTGGAGAAGTGGAGGAACATTCTGTGGTCGGATGAGTCCAAAATTGTTTTGTTTGGTGGCTGTGGGTCACGTCAGTTGTCTCGGTTGTCTTATAACCACCCTTGACTGAATATGCTGAATTTGTATACATGCAAAACGATTAAGCACGGGTATTCATTCATAATGATTTGGGCGAGTTTTTCGTACCATGGCGGTGAACCAATATATTCGGTCAAAACTAATATGGATCGTTATCTTTCCGTGAAACTTATAAGACATGTAAAGCTAACATATGCCTTACAGGAGATGCCACTTGTTTGGACGTTTCAGCAGGACGACGATCCAAATGCAACAAGTAAATTGGCCCAAGAGTGGTTAGCAGTCAACCAAGTCAACGTTATGGAATGGGCCGTACAGTCGCCCAATCTCAATCAGATTGAGAATTTATGGAGTGTCGTGAAGAAAACAGTATCGAAAATAAAACAACAAACTAATATCAACTTTTGGAAGCTGTGCAAAAGTCTTGGAGCTCAATTCCTGTGGAGAGACGCCAAAATTTGGTGAACTCAATTCAAAAATTCCCTATATATGGTGCTACAATAATCAATTGTTTCAAATTAAAAAAAAAAATTTTTGGGCTGTTATTTCCTATGAAAAGTTTCACTACTATTATTTTGACCGAAGCAATTTTTTAAAAGTACATTTTAATTTTTTCCCAAAAAGGTTGATTAGTTATCCGTGCTTGTTTAGTATTATAAACATCTCTTATTAGTTAAGTTTTCATAAAAATTAAAGTCATTTTCCTAAATGGCTTAACAAGTTATTTTTTCGTGGTTTTACGATAGCCTGAATGTGCACTACTATTATTTTGACCGCAGCTGTATAAGATCTATTGTCTCATACGGAATTCAGGAATTCATGGGGTCGAAGATGGCTCTTTATTACTTCCTATCTTTTGTACAATTTTAAACAACAATGCATTTAAAATTTAATTATAATGGGAAAACTTTATGCTAACTTCGGAAAATACCAATTTGTATCATTACATTTATCCCACATTTCCCAAGGGACCGATCTGGCCAACTAAAATTGAAGAAATTCGGCTATACCTGGAAGTATAAAACTTCGACTAACGTTGCAGAATTAGTAGATTTATAAAAAAGTTTTGTAGATAAACGTACCCAATTTTTAATTGTACTTCATAGCATATAGACGACTGCTGCCAAATTTTTGTTAGGTTGCTTCGTTCTTGAGAATATCTTCTAGACCGTCGACGTATACCGTTGATAGAAGCTAATCGACATTGAACTCCGGCTGTGCACTGTATAGTTTTGCACTAATTTATATAATTAAATGAAAATGAATTTATTAGAAATTCCAGTTAAATAGCGGTACATAAGTACATATTTATATTTAGTTTCATGTAACAATTTAAAAGGCACTTTCTAGTCAAAACTTTATTTATTATTTTTTTTGTATGCATTTAACTGTCTTGTACGTATGTACATATGTATTTATGTGTATCTTATATTTCAGAAAATGAGCGGTAATTTTGATACATATGCATGAATATATTTATGCAATTGTATTTTACATGTACGTGTTCATAAGTATGTACCTATACCGATAGGATGACTACAGTAGCATATAGCACGACTACTAATAGTACGTACCAAATAAATCAAAAACATTCTTTTCTTAAATTCACAAATGTATGAACAATTGTCCCCGGCTTATGACCGCCTTGTTCAAGTAATTATCCACGAGTAATATGAAATGCCGCATAAAAATTCGATATATGTATGTACATATCATACATATGATTCATATACACACTTATAAAATCGTTTTGCATGTATTAGTTACATTCATGTATACATAAATGCTTGGCAATCCAAGTTTTCCGAGCACTATTTAAAAACTAAAAAAAATACTTACATTATAAACAGCACGCGTGGCTAGGTGGCAATTTTTTTATTTTATTATATGAAGGTTAACGACTGAGCATTATAGAATTTGTAATGCATAACCAACCAGCTTAAGTAAAGAAACAGCAACAGCTTATCGACGTTTCGGAAACGTTGGGAATGAAACAAAAACTCAAACTGTTGGATTTAAAGTTTTCTGTGCCAAATTCATAAGATATTTTAATTTACAATTTGCATATGTACATACTTAGAAGTTTATACCATGATGGGAAACCTTAATTTAAAAAAAATTTTTTAATAATTTTAAAATGAATGAAAGCCATCTCAGGAATATTCTGTTGTAGGCTCTTCCCACAGCGCTCCATCCACCATCCGTTGAACAAATATATATTATATCTATCATCCTTTAGCTCTACAGAAATTTGACAACGGCATTGACTACAGGTGTAGAAAGTTGCCACCTATCTGTCTGCTTCCTGGAAAGAGATCGGCGTCGAAATCGAACAGCGCATCCAGAAGAATTGCTGGCCAAGAGAACGTCGATAACGTTAACAAGGTAGCCAGCTCGTGGATTGCAGGCAGAAATCAGCGTTTATCTCGCCGGCATATCATCATATTGAATGCCTTACCCTGGAAAATTAATCTGGCCGATCAGGACGTTCTGCCCAAGTGTATCGTATTAAACAACAGCTATCCAAGCCAAAAAGTTGGAGCCGGAATAGCAATACCTAAAACGTTATAGCTAAAATTTATTGTATTATTTATTTAGAAATTGTTTTTTTTTTATAGATGGCAAACATTTTTATGATATCGTACCAATTAGACCTGAGCTGTTGTTATCACAGCCAAAATAGTTGATTATTATCCATTTTAGTCTCTCATATCATCCAATTCAACAATCTTTTTTTATGTTTAGTTGATCCACAGCTGTTCGATCAGCTGTTATTGGATGTTGGAACCGGAGTTTCATATTTGTCAAAAATCCCAAGTTCCTAAGGCCTATTGAAGGTTTACATCAGCGTTCACCAAAAAGAGCAGCACCCATACTATGAGTGCAAGCAAACAGAAAGTTGGCTGCGTGCGTGACGATTTTACCATTTTACATTATCAAAAATGTGCTAAAGGGCCTCCATTCTCTACATCAAGGAAGGGCACGAAATCTAAGGAACGGAGCAAACGCACATCGGGACAGCAGACAGACAAAAAAAGGGACACCCCCACCACCGCGATCCGGCGCAGTCGAGAAAAAGGTCACTTGTGTGCGCGAATGCACTACACTGCCAAAAATAAGAAATTTCGCCTTTGAAATTAGGAGTTTTCAATTTCTTCAGTCACTTTTCTTTATTTTCCATGGCCTTGTTAGAAGAACGACTAAAGAACAAGTCAACATTTTTTCACTCAGTGCAGGGATCGCGGCTAACTGCGCAATTTGTTTTTTTGTGCGTGGGCAAAGACACTGTATTTGTTGTTGCAAACTCGAGATCGCGAGCATCGCGACCTTTTTTTGTCTCCTCTTTGACGCCTATTTTCAATAGAATTTGTTGTTGCATTTCTTCATGGATGACTGGGCACGCGCGACGGACATGCGACATGCTGGCGACATGCTGGCGCCATCGAAAAAAATTCTACCTGCGGACCAAACTGAGCAAACTGGGCAAAAAGAGCCACTGCGTGCCCTTCCTTGCTCTACATTCATGATTTTGAGCATTTTACTTTTCAAAACATGCGAAATCACATTCACGAGTTTCTGGTAAATTGAATAAAAAGTGAATGCATTATTCCATATCAAATCTGATCTTATTTGCAAAAGAAAAATAGTGTACTGATTAGCTAATTAAACATCTATAAAATTAAATTTTACGACATTAGCTAGACCAATCAACGAATTTAGGTTAGGTTAGATAAAGTAATTGATAAGTAATTGAAACGGACGGAATTGGAACTGTTTACAAGTTGTCAGTCGTTATTTTTTATATATAAGCTCTTTCTGGTTGTATTTTGCCTAAAAACAAATTGAGCCTATGAAAGACACTTAAACGGTCTCTTTACAAAATTAAGTCAGTGATTTAAGAAATATGAAAATGAAACTCATAAAAATCAAAGCACAAAAAACTAACGATTTTTTTCAAAAACGAACACGCATATCGAAAGTGAATACCGATCCTGCCTAAAAATGTCAATTTAAATAAATACTATTAATTTTGAATAAATAAAGAAATAAAAAAAAAGAATACAATCTCCCACTTGTCTTTAATCATTATCAGCAGTGTACAATTATAAAGACTACGCTAGTTTTGCATCGCATGTTTTGTTTTAATATCCTAAGTGCAGCTATTACAATATTATAAAAGAAAATCTTAAATAAATCGTGTCATTGTTATTAAGAATTTAACTTATTTTCAATGGCATTTTCCGGTTGTCAAATTTTGCAATTATTTGAGGTAAGTAAGCCGCACAAAAGCTTGGAACGGTTTTGACGCCGAAAAATTTAACACAAATAATTTTTTTTTTATATAACAATTCTATTTTCATGACATAACATGTTAACATATCAGTTTAAAATGTCCATATAAATTACTATAGAATTACACAAATGCATATTTATGTTTTACGAATTTTGATAATTGTTATTGCTTCCATTTTTAATTGTTAACGCCATCGCAATAAAAAAATAAGTAAGGAAAGCTAACTTCAGGCGGAGTCGAAATGCAGATTAACTAATAAGGTACAACTTAGAGTAGTCCGATTTGCATGAAATTTAAAACCGGTTGTTATAATCTTATAAAAGTACATATGTACATATTTAGTTAAATAGCTTATTATACCGAGTCAAACAAATGTCACGTCAAAAGAATTAGGCCAACGCTGGAGTCTAACCGATAATAAGAAAATGAGGAATTTTAGTTTTCTGTACTTTATTCCTTAGATCTCTGCTAAATTCATGAGTGAAAAATCTTAATTCATTGCCCTTTGTTTACAGAAGTTTAGGAGCGAGATCGCCCGCCTGGGATGTTGGTGTTTACATTATTTGAGAGATCGGCTGCATCCCAGTTTGGACTGCATCCCAGTTTAAACCGCGTAGAGCGAAAAAAGTTTTTTTGAAAACGAATGCGTTTTCTGTGGACATCATATTGTGGATTGCAATCGTATCCACGCCTATGGACGCCCCAGCGTCGTCCTGTCCTCCTCGAATTGCCGACACTCGAAGAAGACGTGGTGCGCGTCCTCAGGGATCCCTGATCAGCACTCCGGGAAACCTTCTTCCTCGTCATGGCCGAACCTCTTCAGGTAGCTGCGAAAGCAAGCATGCCCGCTGAGCACCTGTGTTAGGTGGAAGTCCACCTGGTCGTGCTCCCTCGTCATCCAGCCCTTTATGTTAGGGATCAGCTTGTGAGTCCATCATCGTTTGGAGGAGGCGTCCCATCTGGTCTGCCAGATCTCGTAACTCCTTTTCCTGGCGGCGTTTTTGCGCTCGGTCTTTCCGACCCCTTCCGACGCATGGTTGCCGCGCAGCTCGGCCTTTTCATGGACCAACTTCTGCAGTGGGACTAGCCCGGCTATGACTAGCACTGCGTCGTCCGAAATGGTCCGGAATGCACTCTCCACTCGGATCGCGCATAGCCTGTACATGGAACCGACTCCCCGCATGTGCGACTTCCTCTCGAGCGCCTCCGCCCACACCGGCGCAGCGTAGAGCAGTTGGGAGGTGACGACGCTGGCCAGCAACTTCCTGGTGGTCTGCTTGAGTCCTCTCACGTTCGGCAACATGCGAGCGCTCCTCCGGTCCTGCTGGCCTTCTGCTGGGCATACTCGAGGTGCTCCTTGAATGACAGCCGGGTGTCAAGGAGAACGCCGAGCCCTCTGCGAGGCTATCACGGCTCCACCAACGCGGATTTCCGCCGCATTCTCGCATTCTCCTCCGCTACCGCCCGCTCCCTCGCCACCGCAACCACAGCGACGTCGTCAGCGAAACCAACGACGGTGGTATCGATGGGCATCGGGAGTCGCAGAACCCCGTCGTACATGACGTTCCAGAGCAGGGGTCCCAGGACGGAGCCTGCGGGACTCCGGCTGAGACTTGGTATGCCCTGGAACCCGACTGCGATTCCACCGTACGCACCCTTTCGCTGAAGTAGCTCTGGACTGCTCGTAGTAGGTACCCGGGAATTTCCAGGGCAGCCAGGGCTTCCAGCGTTCGACTCCAGTCCACGGTGTTGAAGGCATTCCTGATGTCCAGCGTAGCCGGATGGTTGTTGAAGGCATTCCGGATGTCCAGCGTAGCCGGATGGTTGTTGAAGGCATTCCAGATGTCCAGCGTAGCCACTGGGCAATAGCTCTTCGATCCGCCTTTCGCCGTCTCGGCTATCTCCTTCACCTTCTCGATGGCGTCTAACGTCGACCTGCTCTTTCTGAAGCCGTACTGGTTTGGGGAGAGCCCGCCGGCCGCCTCGATTGCCTCGCTGAGCCTGGCTGCCAGGACCTGCTCATACACCTTGCCAGTGGTGTCCGTCAGGCAGATTGGCTTGTAGGATGAAGGCTCCCCCGGAGGCTTGCCCGGCTTGGCTAGGAGCAGCAACCTCTGGTGCTTCCACCTCTCCGGGAAAATCCCCTCCCTCAGGCACCTCAAGTACAATTTGGCGTACTCCTTCGGGTGTAGAGCGATAGACAGCTTCAGCGCTCGGTTGGGAACCGCGTCTGGCCCGGGCGCCTTCTTGGGGTGCACGCCTTTCCCCACCCGGAGTACCTCCTCCTCCTGGAATGAGGCCTGTGTAAGTATGTGTGACTGCGTCCGAAAGTGGGCAGCACCAGCTTGAGATTGTAATGATTGTGCTGCGGCTGGGTGAGGTGAGCAGTGATGATTGTGCTAACGCACAATTGCGGTATCTCTGTGTCGATGGGCATTTGGCTGCATGGCAAGGCAATTAATGCTGAAACAGATGTTACAGACTTGTGTTGTACAATTGAACGACAGATTTGCCGGGTTCCTTTGCGAGCGAGACCTTTGGCCACCATTACTAGGCTAGTTGTCCGATTCCAAAGATTGGCAGTGGCGTTCGACGATATTGACGCAGTTGTCTCACGAAGGCATGATGGAATAATCATTTCACTTCCTCTTGGTTTCCTGGTCCACCTGTCCCATAACCACAGAGGTAAACATGGCAGATCTGACACTCGGCGACGATATGTTGTCCAAAAATACAAAAATTCAGTTGTGCGACTTTTTAAGGGCACCAGAGCTTCGTGTAGTTGTTTGGAGTCACCTGGAATGCTCAATCCGAATCTAGGGTCTGTCCACGAAGGCAGTTTAACAACATTCGGAATTGGACATTGAACATTGTTTCTCGACGACTTTGTTAAAGAAAATTTGGTAATCGCAGTAATTGCAGTCAAATGTTGGCAACGATAATCGCGAAAGTGGCTCTGCTTTGGTTGACATGCCTACAAGGTATGCAAAAGCGACCGAGACGACTAGATGTAGTTGAAAGGTTTGGCTCGCCGACCAGATGCGCAAATATTTTACCAAAGAGGAGGGTGCAAGGCAACGTGCTGATGCAGTTTGATGTTAAATCTGCTGTTGTGGGCCGAAGGCGTTGACTTCAGCAGTTGATCGCCGACTGACTGAGGGCTTGGAGAACGCTGTAACCACTCCGAGTTTACGCAAGGTGAGTAGTGACTTTAACTGTGGGGCGTGGTGGCCCTTGTGTGGGACCGGAACGAGAATATGATTCGTGAAATGCGCGAGTGAGCGTGCTAGCAGGATCTGGGTAGACCGGCAGTAAGACAACTGTAATTGCGCGTGAGAATTAAGAGGCGACTTAAAATGGCGGGAAATATATCACAACCATTAAAAGAGTTTCCAAAAAACTAACAAATTCCTGTCACGGTCGCTAAATGTTAAAATAATACCTTTTTTTGAGTATTAACTACCATAAATAGTTTTTGTGGTATAAACCTTTAATGATAAATTAATTAGATTTTTATCTTCACTTCAAGTTCTCCCTTTTGATAGAAAAAATTCAAGTGCTTACAATTTATATAATTTCTTTTTTACTTACTTACAGTATATGTTTTAACAGTGATAGCAAGTATGTTAACTAACATACAAAGGCGATAAATTCCACTGGATGAGAATGGAGTTGTGATCGAAGTAAATAAATTTGTTATCTTCCTGGGGAACATGTGGAGGGGTTTGAGGCAGATGGCATTGCGGCTACTGCAGATAAACCTCCACCACAGTAAGGCGGCATCCGATGCCTAGGACCACCAAGAGCATATAGAGTAGTCATGTCATACAACGAATAAGGACACAACAATTTTTCAGCGTGTATGTGAATACTTGACACGCTCCAATACAAAAATAAATTCAAGGGCAGGGCAACCTTCTTCGAGATGAGCCTCTTTGCGAATAAACTGATCTGAACGGCCAATGAGAGCGAGAGCGTCAAAAGAGGGAGAAAAATTGCCGAGCATATTCGAAGCTGCGGGGCCTTTCGCATTGGACTCTCTGGGCCCTGTCGCTGAACAATTTTGGTGTTTATTTTTGTTGTATGAAATGGCTAGTCTATATTCTCTATGGTTGGTGCTAAGGTGTAGTCCTAGTCTAGAAGCACTGGGTGGTCCCAGGAAAGGTTGCTGGACTATGAATAAAGGAATATATGCTTATGCTTGAACCAAGACATGGTAAAATTCGTATTTGTATTCTACTCAAAAGGCATCTAAATCATAGCTATTGCGACAACACGGCGGTGAATCTGGAGATCCAACCAGCTCCGATAAAAAGAAGGTCCCACAGACCGCTTGTCAGAGGACTTACCAAAGGGAGTGAGTGGATGAAAATTTTGAACAAGGCACACCAGGGGTAACTGAAGCTTTCAGCTTCTACACAGACGGCTCTAAATTAGAATACCGAGTTGATTGGGATGTTTACTCTGCTGAATTAAACATCAAAAGATCCTTTCGGATATGCATTAAGACAGGCATTAAATTGTCTGAACAGAGTTAACTGTCCGACAAAAGAAATATATTTTATTTATTTATTTGGTTATTGGTTAACAAATAATTGGCTGTTAACATTAAAACTTAATATTAATTTTAGTAAAAATATCTTTCCCCCGACCCAGTAGGAGAATTTTTTAACGATATGCTCCGTCTCACATCGGGTGGGTCAAGGTAAAGATTTACAGCTGGGAGGATAAATGCAACTTAACATTAGATACATTTACAGACGATGATTTTTCACTACATAGGCCATCATATAATTCGTTATAAAGCGAACACATGATGCGAAAGGGGTCAGAGGAATCAAAGTTTGATCTGCATATTTCGAGGAAGAGAGGTCGGAACTGTGTGGAACTTCTCAGAGGAACTGCGATCTTGCAGTGTCGGCATGTCCAAGAGCCGTAACCTGCTGGTATACGATGGCAGACGAAGATGGTGTTCCCAATTTGAACCCCTTAAGGTAAAAAGAAGAAATTGCTTCTGCACCGATTCGATAAGCTCTTGATACTTTGCATACTGGGGTGACCATAAGCAAGAAAAATATTCAAGCAAGGGACGAACTAGCGAGATATAAAGCAGTTTGGTGGTTGTAACGAGCTGACTTGCTGTCTTGTTTGGCTCGCGACGTATATGCGCGGCTAGCTCAGGGTGTATCGTGTGCTTGTCCCACCAAATTTGTTTGTGTGATTGCCCGCCCAAATGATAACGCACGAGAGGGTTAGTTTAAATGGAATAATCTCTGTTTATTGAGGCAGCTTACGGCTAAGCTTATGGCTACGCTTACGGTTGTAACTCCTGATCGGCGGCGGCTGCCGCTGGTTCGTCTCCTTTGCTCCTGTCCTCGTGGGCCGCGCACTCGTTGTTCGCGACGCGTGGCTTCCGCCGTATTACGAGCTTGTGGCTGCGGCCGGTTCGCCAAGACCTTTGGATATTATGCACGTCTCTCGACGGAGCTAGCACGGCTTGCGCTCGGCGGGTCAGATCAACGGATCCCCACACCCTGATCTTCGGCGGGTAGGACTTCACGTCCGCACACCCTGCCAGAATCGGGTAAGATCGATGTCTGCACACCCTGCCTAGCTGCCGTATCGCCCGCAACCGCCTTGGAGACCGTACAAGGACTCCTTGCTCCCGTATCCCCACGGAATTCGCCGGTTCGTCGTCCGCGATCTTTCGTCGGACTTCGTGGCACGGCTCCTTGCTCGAAACCTCGCACTCGACGGCAATCTCAGCTTTATGTCTCAGTTGGGATAGCTTGGCACTTCAAGCCCTAAACTTCTCGACTTAGCGATCTCGATTCCTTCGCGCACTCGATTCCGTTCACTATGACTCCGGTTCACGCACTCGCTTTTACTCTCGCACTCGTACTAGTACTGTTCCCTGCTCTGCGTTTGTGTCCTCCTTTTATAGGCTTGCCGATATTCCGTTATCCCTGCCCGATCACGCCATCCAGTCCAAAGTCCGGCTTCCATCGCGTGATCGGGTCCAAAGTCTCGTTTCGCCGTTAATCCTCGGCGATTGTGGGGAGTTTTAGTTTTCCCCAAACTTAACTCCTCACATGGTATAGGGATCGTCGAACACTTTGGCCCAACGTTTTATGAACGCTAAAACCTCTAGCCTTTCCCACTGAAACACTTATGTGATCGGAAAAATTTAATTTCTGAATAAAAAGACACCAAGGTCATATACAGTAGAAATACGCTCTATGATGTTCGGCCCAAGAAAATAATTTGAGACATATATCTTAGAACGGTAAAAGGACATGACACTGCATTTTAAATGATTTAAATGAAGCCCGTTGATAACGCACCAAGATATCATACGGTTTAAGTCGTTTTGCAATAAAACGTGAGATTGATTGTTTTTAATGTGCATACAGATTTTAACATCGTCCGCGTACATCAATGGTAATGAATTTAATATTACAGACGGTAGATCATTGATAAATAAACCAAAGAGAAATGGTCCCAAATGACTACCTTGTGGAACTCCCGAAGTAACGAAGACATTTTGAGAAAGAAGGTTGTTAAATACAATTTATTGGGTACGGTTAGATAAGTACATTTTTATCCAGCTTCCTAGAATATTAGGAAAACCAAGCAGAGTTAGCTTATTTAGCAGAAGATTATTTAGCAGACTACCTATCATGGTTGACTGATTCGAACGCCTTACTAAAATCTGTGAAAACTACGTCAACTTGAGATTTTAGCTTAAAGCCATTCCTAAGGAAGGATGTAAATTTTAGGAGATTGGTAGCAGTAGAACGGCGTTTCATGAAACCGTGCTGAGATGGCGATATTAAAGAGTAACATTGATGTTGAAGCTGCGAGGTAATGATTAACTCGAGCAATTTGGGAATAGCGCAGAGCTTGGCAATCCCCCTATAGTTTTTTATGTCTGACCGACTACCTTTTTTGTGAAGCGGTAAAATGAAGGCTTCTTTCCAGACTTCAGGCAAATAGCTGTGATGTAAAGACAAATTGAATATTTTGGAAAGGGGTTTTCACAATGCCGTGGCACAGCGTTTAAGAAAGAAGATTTCGCAAGCTTAAGATTTTCCAACACAATATCTTCATCTATAATTGGAATAAAAATATTATCGGATGAAGGCAGAGAGTAGGGGTAAGATGTGGAATTAGTAAGCGGATTTGACCAGTAAGTGGTTTGAAAAAACTCTGAAAATAAATTAGCGATATCGGAATCACTACTGGCCACAGAGGTGTTAAAATGAAGCGATGGTGGAAAAGAAGAGGATTTTTTTTTAGATTTAACAAATGAATAAAATTGCTTAGGATTATCTTTAAATTCCGCCATACAGCGAGAAAGATAGTTTTGATAACATTCAGAATTATGTTGCAAAAAGGTCAACCTGGCACGTAAATAATTTGAATGGTCAAAATCTGAGCCAGAATTCTTATATTTCTTGAAACGTCTATTTTTTATGTTCTTCAGATATATAAATTGTCGAGTAATCCGAGGAGGCTTATATGAAATCACAGTAGAAGTTCTGGAAGGAGCAAACAAGCCTAGCGCAGAGTTAAGCAGACTATAAAATCTACTTATTGCAATGGGTGCTTCAAGAGCAGAATGAAGGAAATACCAATCAGATTCTTGGAGGTGATGATTTAAGTCAACAAAGTTGGTTTTCCTAAATAAACGAGTTGTTCTGGGTACATAATCGACTACAGGCAGAGATAATGTTTCGAAAACTATTTCGAGAGTAGGATGATAATGGTCCTCAGGTGTTTAAAGTGGTTCGATCCTAGATACGCATGAGTTAGAGAAACTAGAAGCGAAGACAAGATCGAGCAGCTTGCCATTTCTATTTACAACTGAATTGACTTGATTTAAGGAAAGATCAACTATGCCCTTGACGAAATCATGATCACTAGTGGGAATTAAAGTGTTTGAATTGACTAAAGGCATCTACCCCAAAGAGGGAATGTTAAAATCGCCCAAGACAACAAGGTGATCATTATCACGAAGACTAGAGTGAATAAACTGAATTAGGGATAAGTGTTGCAAATAAACACTTGTATCTGATCGCGGCGGTATATACGAACAAGAAATATATATATAATCATTATGTAGTGAAATACGAACGGAAACACATTCAATATTATCGTCGACATTAATTGTAATAAGATCTGAAGGCAGGGATGACTTAACGGCAATTAGGACACCACCCCCGGTACGGTTAGGGCGGTCGCGACGATAAATATTATAATTGGATGACACAATTTCAAAATCAGACACTGATCAATTTAACCAGGTTTCAGTAAAGGCAAGAATATGTATATAGTGACAACTAAACTGCTACAAAACTTACTATCTCGACACACAGCAACTTGCAAATCATAGCGTTGTCGCAGGTCTCTCCACGAAATTACAAATCAGTTTGCTATTATCATCATTTGGTTTCCCGGGCTCCGGGGCTTTGAAGTACTACCACGAGGTACTACCACATAATTCCTATTAAAGAAGGAGAACATACATGGTAACGACGAGTCCAAATTTAACATTTTTAGTCAGAAGGACGAAAATTTGTATGGCGGCGACCAAATACAGAGCTGGAAACAAGCACCTGAAATCTACAGTCAAACATTGCGGGGGTCACGTCATGGTTTGGGCCTGTATGGCAGCCTCTGGAGTGGGCAACCTAATTTTTTTTGATGGCATCATGGATGCCAAAATGTACCCTAACATTTTAAAGGGTAACCTGCTCCAAAATGCTATAGAACTGGGCATACGCGATCGTTTTCGATTATACCAGGACAACAATCCGAAGCATTCAGCGGGATTTGTGAAGGATCGGCTTGTCTGGAACGGCCCTCATGTCGCCAAAACGACAGGACAGCCTTCAGATTTGAATGTGATCCAAAATGTATTTGAAATTTTGGACGTCGCTATAAGGAAGAGGAAGATTTCGAACAAAAACTACCTGAAAAGTGTTCCTATGGAAAAATGGCCAAAACAAACATCAAAGCTGTCCTGAACCAGAAAAGAGGACATACAAAATTTTAGCTGATAAATTACCAATAATAAGTTAAGAAGAATGAACTGCACGAAATAAGCTGCGGCATGAAAAAAGCATGTACATTTTGTTTTTATTAATTAATTGTTTTGTTTTTATAATTAGGGAAATCTTTTTTTTTAATAAACATGTTAATATTCCCTATTAAAATACTGCATTTAAATTTTTCTGTAATCTTTCTTAGTTTAGCAGGAATAGCGACTTGAACTTTTTTTAGGCAGCTGCACGAAATAAGCTGCGAGCCACTGTAGGTATGGCCATGGCCACATATTGGCTTAAACTCAGACACCATTACAATATTCCAATCAAACTTCGCGACTGACCTGGCCGACTATAGACATAAAAAAGGCAGCTCAGCTGCTTAAACTTAACGGGACACTGGTTAAAAGGCCATGTCGGTGCCAAATAATGACTTCTGCAAAAGCTTCAGGGACGAAGAGGAGGAGGAAACGATGGAACGCCTGTTCCTGTATTGCCCCTTTTAGACATAAACTGAAACATCTTGGCTGTCCATGGCCCATTTATTCCTTACCTAACCTATCATAACCTATCCAGACATAGATACACAAATACAAAATGAAGTCGAAGAGCGCACTATTGTAATATGCACATATATCGAATGCGCGCTGTACTTCATACATTGTTGCATATAAATAAACAAACTTAAATGTAACAACAGCAAATGTAAAACGTACGAGTTCTTTGACCAACTGGACGAAATCCGAAACGTCGCTGCCGCTGTAAGCAGCGCTGCTAAGAGACTTAGACCTTACTTAGTAGATAAGAAATGATATGTTAAAACAGATACTATCCAGAGCTGGAAGCGGCACCATTGCTGCCTCCAGAATAAATCAATTTTAATAAAAGGGAATATATACAGGATGGATCGGCCTATCCGCCGATGTGGTGGTGTCTACATAGCGGTGGACTCTACACTGAAGTCGGAATTATTAGTTTTTGAGGAATGCAACGATGTTGAATTCCTTTGTGTAAAGCTTTCTGTCAAAGGTAGTTTCGCTTATATTACATGTTCCTTCATTCCTTCGTTGTCGGAACTTCGTATTTATTGGAACCATTTTTTCGCTATCCAATCGGTCTCCAATAGCCTTTCGGATAGATACCATTTAATAGTTTTAGGTGATTTTAACATACCTGGAGCTACTTGGTCTGCTACCAAATCTTCAAATACTCTTTTTACTACCGCACAACATGACTTTATTAATGACTTGTTTAACATTTCTCTGCCTCATGTCAACCATAAAAGATAATCTATAGATTGCTTGCTTGATCTCTGCTTTGTCTCTGAACCGGCAAAAGTCAGTTTGGTCAGGGTTCCGCTACTGACACAGCCCGAAGATCCATATCATCCTACGTTCGATGTGACTATCGATATTGGGACTGCTTGGGAGTGTAGGTCTGATCGGCCACCACTGCTTTCGCAGGGCGGTTTTTGGAAGGCTAAACAATTTTACATCAGATTTTAATTGATCCGATCTCTATATGTGCACTGACATGGCTGACGTCATGGATATTTTTTACAAAGCCATGAATTCCTTTTTTAGCTACTGTGTTCCGTTATACTATCCGTCAATCTTAAACAAGCCTCCTTGGTTTAATAAGAGTTAACTCAACTAAAAAACATAAAATCCAATCTCTACTCTAAAACATACCGGTTCTCAATCTGTCTTATCTCGCTATTTAGCGGCTCGGTCTAATTTTACCGTGCTAAACGCTCAGTGTTATAAAAACTATCTAACTCGTTGCAGGGTACAGTTCTCGAAGGACCCACTAATTATAGAGGAATCTCTAAGTTGTCAGCCATCCCAAAATTTTTCGAAAAATCGATAACTCCCCATTTGCAGCATCTTTGTAGATCATTTGCAGGGGTGTGCTTGGATTTATTAAGCGGTGGTCGAAGGAATTCGATGACCCTTATGTAACAAAATCATTATATATTTCATTAGTTCGTCCTATCTTGGAGTATGGCTCGTGCGTTTGGAATCCACAATATGATGTCCACAGAAAACGCATCGAATCAGTCCAAATGAACTTTTTACTTTTTGCTCTACGCAACTTTAACTGGGATTCAGGCCGATGGTTACCCTCTTATACTAGTAGACTCTTACTAATAAACCTACCATCCTTAACCAACCGTAGAACCATGCTAGGTATCACCTTTATTTACAATTTAATCCGTGGTGACGTGGAGAGTTCTGACCTGATAGGTCAGCTAAATTTCCACGTACCGAGTAGAAATACTAGATCCTTTTTACCTTTAGTTTTGCGCTATTGTAGATCATCGTATGAAGTGCATGAACCCTTCAGAGTTTTGTGCGCTAATTACAATGAGATGTACCCAATAACCTCTAATGTTAACTAACTTACTACGTATGCAACTAAACATTCAGGCAGCACGTCAGTAGTTAATTTCCTCGCAAACTTTACCTATACTTTCTCCTATCGCGCCTACTAGCACCTAACCCTAACAAGCACGTGCTTGGTGTCGAAAGGGCCATTTGAGTGTACTGACCGTAGTGCATCAACGTCCATTACAAAAAAAAAAAAAAAAAAAAATACCATAAAGCAAAGAGTTTTGGTTTTTTTTCAAGGCGACCGTGACAGGACCAACCTAAAGGACCCTCGGCAGACTACGAAAGGACGACACGGCACGGATGGAACACAAAGGAAATTCTGAGGCCCTCGGAAGACTACGAAGGAACGGCAAGGCACGGATGAAAAACACAGGAAATTCTGAGTGAGTAGAGACAGAGTGATGGACAAGCGCGGAGGTCTAAAAAACAAAATCACAAAAAGAATAGCACACATTAAGTGGTTATTTTATACTCAGAAAACACCACCCACATGGGCAATGGCACAGAAGCTTACAGAAGAGCTTGATTTTTTAACGAAAACCTCCGGCTAAGAAAGCCAAACTATGTAACTCACTCATCGAACATTAAAATTATAAATGAAGCCGGACAACTGCCCCAAGGATTGCCCAGGACCAATGTAGTCGCCATATTGCGAGTTCACATGCGGAAGAGAGAACAACCTGTGCTAGGACCAGCACCGGTGCCCCAACAAGAAATAGCAGCCTGTGCAGCCAGCACCGGCACCGTCTGAGGTACCAAGTCAGACCAGGAAAAGTGAACCGGCAGCGCTGCCAAGAGCGCAAAATTTTTTTTCTTGCACTGCGTTGCAAACTTTTTTTTTATTGCACTGCGATGCATATTTTTTTTTTTATAATTATAAATACTCTTGTGTAAAATTGAGCGAAACATGTTTTGCCCAATTAGAAGTATAGCCCGTAAAGCTATTTATTATGTAGGGATTTATTAGGTAGGGAATCTGTAAAACAAATGCTTAAAAATTCAATAAGCTAATTTGAAGAAAATTCACTGGAAACTTATACTTCCAATTCAGATAAACATAGTCCCAAAATGGGTCTTGCAGACTTTAAGACAGTGGACTCCACTGTTAATGTCTTAAATAAAGTAGAGTCAAACCCTTTCGATTTAAAACTAGTAAATATATTATTAAAAAAAATTTTATTAATAAAAAAAGGTATATGAGCCAGACAAATGACCTGGACAAAAAAAAAAGTAAAATGAAATAAATAAAGTAAAATAAAAACACAAATGGCTAAATTAAAGATATCTAGTTATGGAATGGAACGATTTATATAAAGAATTTATTAAAATAAAAATTGACTTTGGTAAATCATATAAATCGTTAACCCAAAATAGACCAATTCAAGAGAATACCGTTAAGAAACATGCGGAAATATTAGTATGATGAAACACGCATTTTAATACATGGCCAAAGAGAACATTTAAATCAATAGCACTGGTCCATAGTATCAACATTTTTAATCAGGCTTCGAGAAAACCTAGTATTGATCAAGCAAAAATTTGATTTAGATATATCAGTCCCGACCATACTTCAAAAGAAGAAAAAATCAAAATCAAGAAAATCAAAAGAACCAGCTGGAATTGAACCAGTAGAGTCGAAAGAGTCAGAGTTAGAATTAGAATCTGAAAAGTTAGATTCGAACCCAAAAATCGAGATCAAGATAAAATAACCTCACTATTTGAGCAGTTTTTATTTCTGATCTGAAAGATAATACAGATTCGGATACTAATTTAAGATATGGTATCACCATGGCAGACCCAGCTGCCCAAAGGGCTTACATTAAGGACATAGCAAATGCTATCCCTAAATTTAATGGACAGAAAATCCATCTCCAAATATTTGTAACAACTTTGAAGTAATCAACTTAACAAGAGGCACTTTCAAAGAGCTAGCTGTTGAAGTTATAAAATCTAAAATAGTAGGTTCAACCCTTTATAAGGTCCAAAATGAGACAACTATTGAAGCAATTGTGAAGAAACTTCACGACACAATTGTACGCGAAACATCCGATGTTGTTAAAGCTAAAATGGCTAAAACCATTAAAAAACGGAAAACCGCCGAAAAATTCACAACTGAAATTGCCAACCTTCGCAAACTACTTGAATCTTTATATATTGATGAAGGTTTATCAGCAGAACATGCTGATAAGTTCAACACAAAAGAAGCCATTACCACAATGGTTACAAATTGTGAACATGGCAGGCTCAAAACTATACTGAAAGCTGGTAACTTTACCACCATGAATGAAGCCGCCACAAAGTACATTCAATGTAGTACTGAAATGACCGCGAAGGCCAATACAATATTGTATGCCCGAAGACAACAAAAGTATCGTGGCAATAATTACAAGGGCAATTTTCTTGGTAGAGGAAGTAATCGTGGTAATTACCATAACACCGGTTTTTATCGAAACAACGGACCAACAACAACCAGACCAATTGTTCAAATAGAGGTCGTGGAGGTTATAGAGGTTATAACCAAAACAATACTAACAATGTGAGAGTATCTCAAAATGCATCGGAAACCCATATTAACTTTTAGATATTCATCAACAAAAAACATTAAAATTCGCACCATCAATCTTAGTTAAAACATATTTGCAACCTTTACTAACGTAGAAATAGGTAATAAACTATTTTTTTTAATAGACATAGGTGCAGAAATATCCTTCTTCAGTTCATACAAGTTCTTAAGTTATTAAGTTCATACAAACATATACTATAATAAATATACAGTTCCAATCAAGTAATAGTTGATCAAGTTCCGATCAAGTAATAAATATTAATGAGTTAAAATATGAAACATTTTCGAGCTACCAAAAAAGGTCAAACTAATTCCGATTCCGAATATAGAGGAAAGTCTGTATTATCAAAACTTAAAAAAAAGTTTTAACAAACAATTAACAACACTATGCACTCAATATAGCCATATTTTCGGACTAGAATCCGAATCAATAACCACGTTCCACGATGACGTTCCGGTGTATATAAAAAACTATAGAACTTCTCAAAGCCAAAAAGAAATATAGGTACAGGTACAAAAATTAATTGACGGCAAATTAGGGCGAAATACTTCTCATGTCTAGACGTAATATCTGGTTTTTCTCAAATTTAACTCCAAGAAAGCTTCCGTGATATAACAACCTTTTCAACAAGCAATGGTTCATATCGCTTCACGCGATTACCATTCGGCTTAAAAATAGCGCCAAATTCATTCCAAAGGATCATGACTATAGCATTTTCCGGATTAGAATCTTCTCAAGGTTTCTTTTACTTGGATGATCTAATAGTCATTGTTTGATGTTTTTAAGAAATGTAGGACATACAATCTGTTAGACATACATACTGAACAATTTTTATTTTGCATGCATGAAGTCACATTTTTGGTACACAAATGCAGAGATAAAGGAATCTTTCCTGATGACAAAAAATACGACGTCATAAGAAAGTACCTAGTCACACATAATGCGGACAGCGCTAGACAATTCGTTGCTTTTTGCAATTACCATAGACGTTTTATTAAAAATTTCGCCGAATATTCCCGTCACATAATAAGATTATGTAAAAAAGATGTTGTACTCAAATGGACAGCAGACTGTCAGAATGCATACGAACACCTTAAATCGGCACTTGTAAATCCAAACTTATTGCAATACCCAGATTTCAGCAAAGAATTTTGCATAATAACAGATGCAAGGAAGCAAGCATGCGGAGCAGTGTTAACTCAACACAAAAAATTAGCAGCAATTCACAGGACAATAACTTATTTCAGACCATACATTTATGGTAGACACTTCACTGTCAGAACAGATCACAGACCACTTAGCTACCTCTTTTCGATGATAAATCCAAGCTCAAAACTGACACGAATGAGGCTTGAATTAGAGGAATATAATTTTACAGTAGAATATCTAAAGGGTAAAGACAACTACGTGGCCGATGCGTTATCACGAATAACCATTGAGCAACTAAAAGAAATCACCAGAAATGTATTAAAAGTCACTATTAGAAATCAAAGTAAACAGAAAAATTCCTGCGCAGGAAATGAAAAAGACAAAATAGATTTGCATAAGCAAACTCTAAATAAAGATTCTAAACCCAACGTATATGGAGTCGTTGTAAATGATGAGGTACGAAAAGTGACCTTGCGAATAACAGATTCACTATGTTTACTAAAACATGGAAACAAAGTCATGGCATGAATTGACGTTAGCGATTTGTACACCAATGGAATTCTTGACTTAGGTCAATTTTTCCAAAGGCTTGAAAAAGAAGCCGTTATACTTAATATCAGCCAATTCAAAGTGGGACCGAGCGAAAAGTTCTTTGATACTATCTCAATATAATCTTTTAAAACAAGGGGCAATAAAATATTAAAATCTCTAAGAGTAGCGCTACTAAAGCCGGTGACCCTATTATCAAATAATGATAATAGAAATAGAAGCAATACTGTTTACATTCCATGATAGTCCAATACAAGGAGGTCAGGCATAGCTAGAACATTACCTAAAATAAAAAGACATTATTATTGGAAAAATATGACGAGAAATATATCACATTATATAAGATAATGTCCTAAATGTCAAAAGTCGAAAACGACAAAGACCACAAAGACCCCAATGACTTTAATTGAAACGCCACAAATGGCTTTCGACAGGGTAATTGCGGATACGATCGGTCCACTACTCAAATCAGAACAAGGCAATGAGTATACTATTACTCTAGTCTGCGACTTAACAAAGTACCTTGTCGCAATACCAATTAAAGACAAAAGTGCAAGTAGCTAAAGCTATATTTGAAGATTTTATTTTGAAGTACGGTCCAATGAAGACGTTCATTACAGACATGGGAACAGAATACAAAAATTCAATAATAAATATGCTATGTACAAATTTGAACATAAAAAATATAACATCTACTGTACACCGCCACCAAACAGTTGAAACTGTCGAAAGAAGCCACAGAACTTTTAAGTGATCCAGAATTTTCGGAAATAGTTGAAAAGGTGTGAAACAACGAAATAGAGGAAGATTTATTAAAAATAAAATTACGTAACGAAAATTACCTAACTTTCAAAATATCCAAATGCCCTAAGGAAAAGTACAGGCCAAGCTCCATTCAATTCCCATATTGATATTACAGGGGAATTAAGTGGCAAGAATGACCGATAGGAGTATTTCATTGTTATTAAAGATTCTTTTACTAAGGTCGTATATCGGTATCACGATTTGAAGCAATGAAGTCTGTTGTCTCATTTTTTGGTTTGCCTATGCGTGTGATTGCCGATCAGGGTAGATCTTTTGCCAGTTCAGGGTTCTGCGTTTCCAAGTTATCCTCTTTCCAGAAAATTGACCTTCATTAGATAGCCACTGGCGGGAGACTAGCCAACGGACAGGTCGAGCGCGTAATGGTTGCGCTTAAAGAATGCAGGATGTGCTGCTAGAAGTCCTTTTAGCCTTTCACAACGAGTTTCTATTTGTATTCAAAAATTTAAACTTCAATTCACTTAATACCAGATAACAATCCTCTGCTAGCAACTCAATGTAATCATTCCCCTGGTATTTAAAATTCTTTTGCAGTTTTCATATCAAGATAATCGATTGTCTTTCGCTTGCGAGTAATTTTTTGGAATTAGTTTATTCACCCAATTCTGATTATTTTATTCAGTACAAAAACCTTTTGTGCATTAAAAAGAAAGTCCTTTTGAGTTGATCGGTAAAAAAGGTTGGCCATAAAGATTCTTGTTTGTTACTGAAGAAGACGAGGTTATAGACAAGGGAAAATTTAGGGCACTAGCCAAGAAAAATATCGATCGTAACGCTAAAAATTATAAAATAAGATTTGATAAAAATTCAGTGTGTTTTGATAAGATAGCAATCAAACAAAACTAGTTTCGAAATTTAATGGGTCTTTTAAAATTATTGAAGTTTTTGGGGAGACTGATATAAGCTTAAGTCACTAACAAATAAGCTGCAATATAAATACGAACACTTACAGAAGATTTGTATACACAGAAATTTTGTTTCATAATTCCTAAGTTTATCCTCTGACTGCAGATGGTTTGGCAGCAGCCTAGATCGGCGTGCAGCTCAACCACTAAAATCGATCCAAAGCACATCGTTTTGATCGCGTATTTCGCCAATTTTCGGTTATTTTTTTATTGCAGTTTTGTATTCGCGTCCAGCAAAGTCTTTTTCTCGTCCAAACCTTGGACCCTCGGGATGAGTCCGCTTAGAAATCTCAATACAAATATTTAGTTTTAGATTGGGGGCGAAACTGTAATCAGCAATCCGAAATTCTGTTTTCGTTACACTATCCCCTCCCAAGAGTCGAGCTTCCTGGCCGACTTACATCATGACGGATATATTAAACGCCGCAAGCGATTTAAATGTTTAGTCTTGGTGGTATGCCTCCCGTTTAATCGCACCTCTTAGACTAGGTCGGAGTGGGTGCGAATCATGGTGACAGGACCGATTCAGTATGATTGGAGCTTAGGGCAACGCTTTACCTTTCGGACGGGCAAATATGTCCAGACGAGGTAGCCAGGGTTAAAGTGATCAGGGTTGGCTCGTATTTCGTACAGGTCCTTCTGATTGTTTGCGGCTGCCTTTAGGTATTCTCTTGCTGAACAATGCAGCTTCGATTGTAGATTTTCCACGAATGTTGGGTAGATTCCCACTTCGGATGTCGGCCGATCGGCAAGCGGATGTCCCTGCCGAACGCTAGTTTGGCGGGAGAGAATCCAGTGGCTTCATGACACACATTCCGCTCGTCGGCTACAAACTTGGCTTAATAGCTGAGCAGCGTTCGGCTAAGACGTTCCACCATCCCATCAGATTGCGGATGAAGATATGTGGTGCGTATTTTCTCGATGTCCATCACCCGCAGGCATGTTTGAAATATGTCTAGCTTAAAATTTCTTTCTTTGGTCAACGTACTTCCTTTTTTTTTATTTTTTTTTTAGACTTTGGTTCTTTATTTTGAATCTTCTTCTACGAGACTAACAAAATGTGTTAAAATCTTAAAGTACTACATTATTGTTACAGATTGTTAAACTGTTTTACTTGGTGTACGCCAAGATACGTTACTTCTTCTGACAGAGGAAGCACGGTGTTGTTTAGTGTGAGGCTTGGGCAATTTCGTCTATTTAAGGTAAAGGTTAAGTGTTTACATTTTTGTTCGTTTACTTTTATATGCCAGTCTGAGAGCCATTTCTCTACTGCATCAAGGTGGGTCGCAAGTTGCGCTGAAGCTTGTTGTGGACATTTCGATCGGCTGAGGATCGCGGTGTCGTCGGCAACGTAGACATAGTCAGTTGGCTGCTCTAAGGGATATCAGAAGTGTAGAGTAGGTATAGAGTTGGCCCAAGAACGCTGCCTTGAGGAACACCAGCTTCGATGTTATGTTCAGCTGACATGGAAGTATTGCACCTCACAGCAAATATCCTGTTATAAAGATAAGACTTCAAGAGTTTATGCGTGTTATTAGGGAGCATTGTTTTGATTTTATGCATTAGGCCGTCAATCCATACTCTGTCGAATGCTTGAGAGACGTCCAGAAATACCGCTGTGCAGTATTCCTATTTTCGAATGCACTTCGGANTATGATTCGGGTTAGGAGGCATTTTTCGAAGAGTTTTGATAGACACGAAAGTAAACTTATTGGTCTGTATGAGGGGTGAGCGTGTGGTCTTTTCCAGGTTTTGGTATCATTAGATGATTGACTTTTTCCATCTCTTTGGGAAGCAGCCTGGTCTTGTCACCGCGTTGAACAGGTGGCATATGGTACCAACAGCGCATAGAGGGGGTTCAATGAGCATTTTGGGAGTTATTAGATCGCAGCCTGGAGATTTTCTCGGTTGTAGCTGCTCTTTTATAATTTTTATGACTTCGCATGGACGAAATACAATTGTATCGGCAATGTGAAAGTCGTCTTCTGTTTGCGTCCTTATATTACTCACTGTTGTTGCTGGATTTGGCTGGAACACATTTTGAAGATGGGCAGCAAATATGTCGGCTCTGTCTTTGTCGCTTCGGGCCCAGCAACCTGCAGGGGTCCTTATTGGCGTAACCGTTTTTGTTGGAGGGCTCAACGTTGAGTGGGCTTTCCATAGTGGGAATTTTGAACTGGATGGGGATAGTTGCTCTATGTAGCGCTGTTGGGATCTATCTTCTTCTTGTCGGAGTGCATTGGTGAGTCGACGGGAAGCTTCCTTCAACTGTTGCTTTGCAGATGGTGATCGATGTAATTGCCATTCGCGCCGGAAACGACGCTTTGCCAGGACTAGCTGCTCTATTACTGCACTCGTGTGCTTTGTGTTAGGTGTTATGATTTGCCATCGTGGTGTTGCGATTCGAGCCGCTGAACCCAAAACTGAACTGAACATGCTTACGGTTCTGTTTATGTCATCTTCGCCGGTTAGCTGTGGTGTAAGTTCAATGTGCGAACTTACGTTTTTTTTTAATTTGAGCCAGTTTGTGCTGTCGGAGGTTAGCATGACGGGATTGTCATTACTAACTGGCTGTTGGTTTTGGCTAAAGAGTACAGGCGAGTGGTCTGATGATAGATCAGAGAGAGGACTGGCGCTAATCAGATTTCGTGGGATGTTTTTTGCAACTGCGAAGTCAATAAAATCTGGCAGTTTTCTGGGGTCACTTGGCCAGTGTGTAGGTTAACCAGGGGAAACGCAGTCGAGTTTATTGCTAGGTTTTATAATTGCGTAATACAGTTGTCTACCTTTCGGCGTCACGAGGCGAGATCCCCAGTGCGTATGCTTGGCGTTATAGTCTCCTGCTGCTATAAAGTAGTTGCCTAGTGAGTTGAAGTAGGCGATAAATTGGGCTTCGGATATGGTGAATCGAGGAGGACAGTATACCGCTGCTAGAGCTAGATTGTGGCAACCCAACTGAATGTTGATAGATGTGGCTTGCAGGTAGTCAGTAGAAAACGTGTTGTGAAAGTGGTGCTTGATGCGGTTTTTAATAAGGATTCCAGTGCCTCCATGGGCATTTCCATCAGGATGATTAGTATTATAAAACATATACCCTCGGATTTGGAAATTGTATTTGTTGGTAAGGTGGGTTTCTGCAAGTAGCACTAGGTCGATTTCATTGTCGATCATAAATTGTGCTAGCTCAAGTTTGTGCCGTGAAACGCCGTTGGCATTCCACAGTGCAATGCGCAGGGGAGCCATTGATTATTTTGATAGGGTGCTTTGGAACATCTGGATCAAAATATTTTGATTTGCCAACATATTTTGCATGGTGGTTCGCATAAAAGACATGGATTCATCCATACTTTGTTGCAGCCTGAGAGTCATCGTTTCCATTTTATTTTCTGCCTGCTCTGCAGGCTGGTAGGGGACTGTGGGAGGTGTTTGGACATAGTAGGCAGGGCTCGCGTGATCCGATTTCAAAAGACTTGCAAAGCTTACATTTTTAGTTATAGTCGAACTGCCGAGTGAAGATCAGGCTGCTGACGAAAAGAAGACTCCTGGTGTGGATTTTGAGGGTATCAGTGGTGTATGGTGAGATCGTGCTGTTGACACTCGGTGGATGATCCGACTTTTTAGCTCCTTGTATACTGGACAGCCTCTGTAGTTTGCTGTGTGGTCTCCTCCGCATTTACTGCATTTTTTGCTATTTGGCTTGTTTTTTAGTTCGCACATAGCAGTGGTATGCAGCCCTCCGCAAGCGACGCATACGGAGCGGAGTGTGCAGTAAGATTTTCTGTGTCCGTATTCCTGGCAAATTGCGCACTGGACTGGGCCATTGCCTTTATGCGGCTCTTCAACCGTGACTGCGATGCAATAGAAACTAGAGTTTGTAGATAGGATGAATTTCGTTTTTCTTGAGGGCCTTAGAGTCTGGAACAAGTTCAACTTTAAAGAGAGGTTGCGGTAGTTTGTTTCGGTTCCGTATATTTGTAACGGTTTTTACGCTAAAACCTTTATCTTTTAGTGCGTGTTCAACTTCTGCAGTGCTTACATCTGATTCGATTCCTTTTATGACGACTTGGTATAGGTATAGTAGTTCTTTTTCTTGGCGCCAAGGAGTTCCGTCAATTTTCTATAGCTTTCTTTGCTTTTGACTTGGACCTTTGTTTCATGTATGTCTCCTTTAATCAAGGGGATTACGTGGAAGCTATCTTTACCAATGAGCTCGATTATTATGTTAACAAGTTTGTTGTGTGTTAGAGTTTAGCACAGTTCCTTGGCTTGAGGAGGCCCGATTGATTTTTGCGACGTTTCCCATTTTCGTGTCTTGTGGACTTAGTTTTCTTTTAATATTTACGTAGCGATCCATGCCAGTCTGTATGGTCGAACCTAGCTTTTTAAGTGGGGCGTTAGTCGGTGCTGCGCTAGTTGCAGCTGGTAAATCCACCGACACAGCAGGTAGAACGATCGACGGGCATACAGACGAAACTGATGTTGTCATTGCATTTACAATAACTAATGTCGTCACTGTGCTGGTAACCGTGGCCAGCCATGTAGGCAGTTGGTGCGAGGCAAGGCAGGGAAAAGGGGGAGCGCACTTTTCGCTTACCCCGCTGTGAACCGTCGCTGACATTGACGGAGAGAGAGAGCGCGCCCTTTCGTTTTGCATAGGTTTGAGTTCGTTGGACGGTGTCGGGGCTAACGATCGTGGTAGTGCAGAAGCTTTTCTTGTTGCTGCTTCGGCTACGTCTGTCGATACGAAAGATAAGTATGCATTGCTCTTTTGCAGCGACAGCCGACGCTCGTCTTGGTTACGTTGGCGCTGCGCCCGAACTTCGTTTGGGTTCATCACCTTATTTGATTGTTTTTTTTTTACTTTTATTTGTATTTTAGTATTAGAGTACTAATTAATAAAGAAACACAAAATAGTAGTAGCTTGTGACTTTTCATCGCACTAAGCGACTTTTCGCCGTTTATTTTTGTTTTGTATCGGGTTTTTTTTCAACGATTGTCTTCCGGAGCACGAGAGAACTAAATACACGTCTGTACTCCCCGAATTCCATTCGCTTTCACTTGACGCTGAGCTATGGGCTCCGCACTTGTAACTTTGATCCGGGAATTCGTAGTTGAATTTGTATTTGAACTCAGAACTATCGACTATCTCGAAGTTTGACACCTTTATACCCACAATTACAATTTGATCACACGAATAGTGAGTATAAAGTTTCTAGGTGTTCTGACTTTCTTTTTGCTGCTGTGTGCTGGCCTTTTCTTTGCCTACTCGTGCATCGATTCGTTGAAGTCGGATTCGGTGCAGCTATTTAAATTCTGACACAATCCAGTGATTCTTCTTCTGCGTGCGATCAACCTTGTGTAAGCCGGTCGTTAATGTAAACGTCGCTGTGGGTCCTTAATTGCTTTATTGTATCTCTTTATTATTAATTCTACCTTTTTCCAGCACTGTAAATTTAAGCGGAGGTGCAGTGCGATTCTCGAAGTGAGAGATTTTTTAAAGTCCATTAAATTAATTGAGTTCATGTATGACCGAATAAACAAATAAAATTTTAATACATAAAAAGGTGCTATTAAAATGTTGATTTTCCGGTTGAATGTAACATTATTTAGGAAATCTTGAAAATTACATACATACATACACGACATTAACAATTAATGTGAAATTAATGAATCAATGAAGTTCCGTAGTAACAAACAATAAAACAAACTACTAATTACTAGTGCGTAGTTGCGTCTATACAAACAAAAAAGAGTTCCGCAGTTACAGGCACGAACAATAAAACTCCGTAGCTACTAGCTTAAAAACGCGTATACCCTTCAAGTCAACGCAAAGACAAACAAATAATTTGTTCTACGAACGATTAGTGTAAAGGAAATACACTCTTTCCTCGGAATTACAAAAATTGAAATAAAAATATTCCTCCTTGGTTTTCATCTCTGTCTAGTAAGGCTTTAAGCAGGGGCATAGCTCGCGAATGAAAATGAATTTCCCCCAATAGGACAGAAGGCATAAAACCGAATTATCATTTACATGAACAGATTAAAAATGTTTCAACGAGAATATGATACTACGCAGTGCGTCCGCTCAGTAGAACGTCCCTTCACAATTCATTCAATCTATGGCACAACCAGAATTACACAGAAATGTTTTGTCTCAATGTTTGGCATGTAGGCAACATTTTTAATTCTATCGGAATATAATACTTCGCAGTACGGCGTTAAAAAACAAAAATAACGCCGAAAGAGACAAGTTGTAAGACCTTGTAACAATTTTCTCGTATGCGTGTTGAATGTGAACATAATCTTATGGGCAAAAGCTGCCCTCATTGCGAGAATAGTCCGTTAAACAAAATTACCAATGTCGTTGACCCAGCGAAAATTTACCAAAGTTTTCGGCAGCTACACGACAGCTACGGCGACAGCTGAAGTTGAGAAAACAAGTTTAAATTTACCAAAAACTCCCGATACATACATTCTACAGAAATACGGGAAGCCGATTAAAGATACATTGAACAATATGATACTAAAATCCGAATTACCTAAATTTAACAGAAACCCCGACGAGTAGTCCACAGTACCTCTGCTGCAGGCTTCTCGAATGTTGAAAATATGCTTCGACGGCAAAAATGTCTTACGGGAAAGCATTGAACGAGACAAGCACCATGGTTGCCGAAGTTATAAGCTTTTAAAAAACGTTCTTTGGTGACCCAGACTAAATACGGGATCGCCTAATTGAAAATTCTAGGATACACTTTCGCTTTTTTGGACGAGAGATTTTCGGTCAATCTTATAGTCGAGTCATTCTTTAAACGTCTAAATGTGCCTGGCACTCTTGATCCGATTTATATGCAGTGGAGCAATCAAGCCACCAGAACGGTATGCAATAAATATCTGCAAAATTATGGAATACACTTTAAATCTTATTGATTTAAGCATTGCACCAACAAGTGTAAGATTGCAGTATCACAAAAGCTAATAGAGTAACGATTGTAATCGCTGCGGACGAAAATCTTCCAAGAAACCAAGTTTGCTTAGCTACCATTAAAACTCAACATGGTGGTATGGTTCGACCTGCAAGGAAATTGGCTGTACTGGGCCTTGCTTAAAATAATGTAAGCCTCTAGAATTAACTTACTATCTTTAGATAGATAGATTGTAAATAAAAATTAAATAAATAATAAAAAAGAAAAAAAATAAATAAAAAATTGATACTAGTTTTATGATCTCTCAAAAGCCTTCCTGAGTGCTTTGTGGGGCCCTTTCGACGAACTAAATCTAGATTGTCTTGCAGTCAATCTGGGTTTGGTTTTGGTTTTGGTTGGTGCATTAGAATGCATACTGCCGTTTGATACAATACGAGTTCCAAATATCGCATAATATAGTTTCATTTGAGCACTGATCGGTTTAATCTTTCGACCGCGTTTGCTTGTGGAGAATTATAGAATTTTATAGAATTATAGAATTATATACATATAGAACGTCGAATTGCTTGCCATTATCTGACTTTAAGAACTCGGAGACACAAAACTGGTGGAGAATGTGCGTCTCGAGGAATTTAACAACTTCTGTGACGGTTGTCACCCTCATTGGTTGTATCGCGTGTACTTCGTGGAGTGGTCCAGGCATACTGGGATATGGTCCCACACTTCGAATTTCCTTACTACTTTTTTGGTGTTGAACGTCATCGAGAGTCAGAAGTAGCACTGCCGGAGTCTTGCCAGTGCTTTATGTATTTCTCCATGCCCTGTAGGCATGGCATCTTGCCTTAAGTATTCGGGCACCGAGAGGTTCCAAGCTCTATCGTCACTAAGCGCATCATCTGCGCTTAGACCCATTCTCTTGTACACGTATCCCTCTGATGTCTGGTTAGCCGGTTATTTGTGATCATTTTTTTTTTTTCAACTAGAAAAATTAAAGTTCCCGTTCACTTCGCGTGCATGCATATTTTTTATGTTGGGTATTAATTGTATTTAATAGAACAGAATAGAATACAATAAGATGTCCTGTGAAACTGTCTGTTTAATTAAACAATGCAAAAAGCCAATTGCTATTGGCGATCTTACGATCGGCTGTTGGCTTTGCAACAACAATGTGCACGCCAAGTGCATTTATTGTACGGCCCTGACGGCTACTGCTGCGAGACTTTTCGTGAAGTGGAAAGGGGAATGAGGTCTTTCATGCGGCAAACCAGAAGCGGTTTTATGGAGCTTTTTAGTAGTTTTCGTAAAGCGAACAATGTGCTCGTAGCGCTGGATGCTTAGTTTAATGGCCTTAAACTATTGAACGAGTTCCCTAAGCGCAGACAGGAGAAAGTCAACCGCAGACTCCCTGAGCATCAATGACGCGGAGATCGTGGGCGAAAATAGTTTCGGTATTTGAATGTACCGCGGGAAAGGGTGATTTGCCAGTGATTTCCGTACTGTCCGCTGATGGGCACAATCAAGGATTCCCCAGATCAAACTTCAGACAATGTTAAAGTCTATATTCAAGGCAAGAGGGATATTTCAATCATTACAGTAAATGTTTCTAACGAGATAGCTTTTGGACAAGGGCGGACTCAAGGAATAAGTAGTCATAAGACCACTGTGCCCTCTATGTCTCCATCCTCATATAACTAACAAACTCTATTCTTATTTCCTATCAGAATGCTGATTTTTTTTTGTATCCCAGGTTATTGTGTTCAAAGAAACCTGACTAGAGCCGGAGATCCTTAGCTCCGAAGTTTTTCCAGCTGTTTACACTTTATACAGGCTGGATCGGACTACCTAGCGAGGTGGTGGTGTCCTCATAGCGATGGACTTCCCACTCAGGTCGGAATTATTAGTTTTTGAGAAATGCAACGATGTTGAATTCCTTTTGCGTTCCTTTTATCTGTTAAAAGTAGTTTTATTTACATCGCACATTCCTATATTCCTCCGTTGTCGGAACATCCTATTCATTGGAACCATCTTTCCGCTATAGACTTTCGGATAGGAACCTCTTAGTAGTTCTAGCTGATTTAAACATTCAACCATGTTAAAAAATTATTAGATCGCTTGCTTGTTCTTTGCTTTGTCTCTGACCCGGCAAGAGGCAGTTTGGTCAGGGTTCCGCACAGACACAACCCAAAGATCCATATCATCCTAAAGCCTAACGCATTTCAAGAAGCATGTATTAAAAAGAAAGAATGATTGCGATACAATATAGATCGTATATTTCTAGTATACTGCTTATAAAGAATATGAAGTGGAAAAGAACGGCCAAGTTAAACTGTAAATATTTCAGCGAGTCAATTTTTGTGCTTATACGCAGTCACCACATTTTTTTGTCGTATTTGCATATTCGCTTAAGCACCGTCACATCGTCATCATAGATATAGATCATATTTTATATTTTATATTTTTCTGTCTCTTAATGTCGTCATTTAGACAAGTTAATTAATGCTTCCAAAATTACGTATAGTTCAACTTGGAAGTCACGGCAATGATCTGGGAGATGAAAAGATTTGCTTATCTTTCGCTAAGATCTTTCTAAGATAGCGTTTAGTACATAGTGGCGGGCCACTTAGGAAGAGATCTACCGATAGATATATCTTTTTGTTAAGCTGATGTTTGGATGTCTGCTTCTCTAGCGCTGGCCACAATATAGAGATTCACTAGAGTAGAGGGGGTTTCTCTATACTTCTAAATCTTTTATATTTCTCCTAGTAGGTGTTTTTAATTTGAGCGGGATGATCTATTCTTAATAGTTAAATTCCAAACTGATACAATTTCCGATGCGTCGAAGCTAGCTTTATTTATTTTGTTCCTATTTGAAAGCCCAAAAACAAAAAACAGAAATCCATGGGTTATTAACAAACTGACAAACTAACACAATCCAATATTAAACCAGGAGAATCAAAGCGGAAGGAAAAAAAGTTAATTTACGTGGACGTGAACAGACAGACAGACATGGCTAGATCGACTCTGCTGGTGATGCTAATAAAGAATATATATACTTTATCGGTTTGGAGATCTCTCCTTCAATGCGTTGCAAATTTCGTTACATAATTTTTATACCATCTGCAAGGGTATACAAATAATACCCAGGATTCAAATCGTAAATTATAAATATTTTGAATCTTAATTTCATTATACTTTCAGTCCTGAATTGGATGACTACTACGTAGATTTTTTTGATAGCACTGGACCTATGCCTGCTCATACCTTTAGTTTTGTAATATCTAAACTTCAAAAGTGGGATGAATTAAATAAATCAACCTCATCGAATACTCCAATTGTACATATTTGGCACAACAAAATCTCATATGGTTTTTTAACGGTAAGTTTTTAATTTAATTATTAAGTGCTCATGCTCTTTATTTTACATGCCCTTGTTCTTTGCATCTCTATTCTAAATAATTGACCGCACTATTTTTTGTAAATAAAAAGCTATTAAGTGTGACAATCGTCACTTCTCTCGGACGTTGATGCACTACGGTCAGTACACTCAAATGGCCCTTGCGGCACCAAGCACGTGCCTGTTAGGGTTAGGTGTTATTTGGCGCGATAGGAAAAAGTATAGGTAAAGTTTGAGAGGAAATTAACTTCTGGCGTGCTGCCTGAATGGTTTCATGCCTACTAAGTAAGTTAAGATTCAAGTTTTTAGGTTGGGAAAGCTGTCTACGTTTAAGGTCATAGGGTACATGTCGTTATAATTAGCACATACAACTCTAATGGGTTCATGCATTTCATAAGATGATCTACAGTGGCGCAACACTAAAGGTACATAGGATCTAGTATTTCTAGGGTTAAGTTATAGATGAAGGAAGTACCTAGCATAGTTATACGGTTGGCTAATGATGGTAGGTTAATTAGCAGAAGTCTACTTGTACAAGTGGATAGGTAACCTGAATCGCAGCTAAAACCGCGTGAACATCATATTGTGGATTCCAAACGCAGGATCCATACTCTAATATAGGACGAACTAATGAAGTATGTACAGTTTTTGTAACATAAGGGTCAACGAATCCCTTCGACCGCTTAAGAAATCCAAGCACACCCCTGGCTTTATTCAAAATTCACGAAATTTGATCTATAAAGTAAAGTTTAAGATCCAAAGAGTACAAGTTAAGCATATAAGTCGCAAGCATGGGAGTGACATGAGAGAATGCCATTAGCTTTAACATCGCCCTAAGTTGGAAAGTTATTGAGATCTGTTTGTAAATCCGACTGGCAAGAGCTGTTTTTATACTGCACAAAAAGCTAGACGTCATCTGAGTACATGAGCACTCCAGACTTAGCCAAAACTTTGGGCGGGTCATTAATAAATAATGTAAACAATAAGGGACTCAAATGGCTACCTTGCGGGAACTTTCTGCGTCCTGCCAATCAGAAAACTTGAGATTCATTTAAGAAGATCAACCGGAAAACTCATCAAATCGAGCTTCCTAACAAGAAGGAAGTGATTAACGGAGTCAAATGCTTAACTGAAATCAGTATAAATTACATCTGTCGGAAAGGTTTGTTGGAAGCCCTTTATTATAAAAGAAGTGAGCTCCAAAAGATGCATGCAAATGGGGAGTAATAGATTTTTCAATCTATCTACATGAGCACTCCAGAGTTAGCCAAAACTTTGGGCAGGTCATTAATAAATAATGTAAACAATAATGGACCCAAATGGCTACCTTGCGGGAACTTTCTGCGTCCTGCCAATCAGAAAACTTGAGATTCATTTAATATTTCATATTTAATAAAATGGAGAAAATACTAATCTACAAAAGATGCTGCAAATGGGGAGAAATCGAATTTTCAAAAAGTTTTGGGATGGCTGAAAATTTAGAGATTCCTCTAAATTTATTGGCATCCGTTTTGTTACCTTTTTTATCAAATGATTCCTTCCCAAAAAGGGGAAAGAGAGAGATTTCTAAGGATAAGGTAAACAATTTTAGAAGAGGATTGCTCAAAGCTTCGCCACAGTACCGAAGCACACAGCCTGGTATTCCATAGGGACCTGGCGCATAAACTAGCTGAGCACGTTGGAGATCCAAAAGCAGAGAAATTTCGCTTAAACTAGGACTGATGATTAGGTTCGATTTGGACATTTCGTAAGAGTAGGTCTGGTTTAAATCCGAGAATAGGTTGTTTGAAAAACTGGGCAAAAATATCGGCGATTGTGTAATCTCTATCTGCTGTCATATTTTCAAATGGAAGCGAGGAAAGATGTGTAATAGATAAGACAAAGTTTTGGCTAACTCTAGAGTGCTTATGTACGCAGATGACGTTAAGCTTTTTGTGCAGTATAAAGACAGCTCTTGCAAGTCGGACTTACAAACAGATCTCAGTAACTTTCAAACAGGGTGACATGTTAATTTATTAAACTTAAATTGCTCTAAGTGCAAGCTAGTGACATTCTCTCGCGTCATGCTTGCGACTTATATGCTAAACGCCTTCTATTTGGAAAGAATCACTCTGATCGACGACTCTAACCTAGACTTTATAGATCATATTGTGTGCTTGGATTTATTAAGCGGTGGTCGAAGGAATTCGATGTTACTAACACTTTATATACTTCAGAGTTCGTCCTATTTTTGAGTCTGGATCCTGTGATTGGAATCCACAAATGATGTTCACGCGGTTTTAACTGCGATTCAAACCGAAGGTTACCTACAATCTTGTACAAGTAGACTTCTGCTTATTAACCTACCATCCTTAGCCATCCGTATAACTATGCTAGGTACTACCTTCATCTATAATTTAATTCTAGAAATACTAGATCCTCTGTACCTTTAGTGTTGCGCCACTGTAGATCATCTTATAAAATGCTTAAACCCATTAAAGTTGTATGTGCTAATTATAACGGTATCCACTCTATAACCTTAAACGTAGACAGCCTTCCCAACCTAAAACTTTAATCTTAACTAACTTAGTAGGCATGAAAGCATTCAGGCAGCACGCCAGTAGTCAATTTCTTCGCAAACTTAACCTATCCTTTTTTTCTATCGCGCCTGCTAACACCTAACCCTAACAAGCACGTGCTCGCAAGGACCACTTAATTGTTTTGACCGTAGTGCATCAACGTCCAAGAATGTTAAGGGTATAACAAAAAAGACAGCTAATTTCGGGCAGAGCCGAAGCTTGTATACCTTTGCTAAATCAACTCTGGTGACGCTTATCAAAATTATATCAAAATAAGGGAAGCACAGGTAAGGTATTTGAAAATGCCCTTGTTAAAGGAATTTGATAAAAAGAATTAATTAATTAATCAATCAATTTTGTCAGTCAATTTTGTATACTTATTTAATGTATATAAAAAAATATATTTAATAAATATAATTTAATTAAAATTTAATTTAAAAAAATAGAATAAGGCAATACATTTTCTTTAATTTATTTATTTATATTCCTAAATAAAAAATATTAAAAGAAATCATGATTCCCACTCTCTGCTTACTTTTACTTAATAGACTCGCTACATACTTATGTATGTATATGTACATAAATACAGATACATAAGCACCCAAAAGACATGTAAGCAATGTCAACAAAAAGATCACTTGACACCATAAATACTCAAGAAATTTCAGGGTTGTTTTTGCATACCAAGTGTGTATGCGGATGCCGCTAAAACGAGTAAAAATCTACTACAACGTCAATGATGGTCATTCTTGGCATACGAAACAGAGGAAAAACAAATAAGTAAAAAACACCGCATAATTCTTTGACTCAGTCTTATAATACTCATGTGTGGAAAGAACAGATTATGTATATGGTGTACAAGTGTAGATTATGTATATACTTGTAATTGCGGTGCGCCGCTGCGGGTAAAGAGACGTGAAGTCCTACCCGCCGAGGAGCATGGTGTGGGGATCTGCTCATCTGATCCGCCGGGCGAAGGTCTTGCTAGCTCCGTCACGAGACGCACATAGTATCCGAGCGTCTCGGTGATACCGGTCGCAACCGCAAACTCGAGTTCAGGCGTGGAGCCAAGCGTCGGTAACGAAGAGCGTGCAACCATCTACGCGAAGGAGCGGACAAGACCAGCCACCACGGAGCCAGCCACTAGAACGCAATTCCGTAAATACTAGCCGTAGGCATAGTAAGATACTCAATAAATTGTCTTATGGCGAAACGAGCCCTCAATTGCGTTTCCACACAATAAATTTTGTGGGACGAGCACACAATATCTGCTGAGTTGGCCGCGCACATCCGTCACGATCCAACTACAAAAATCAGTTCGTTACAATGTTGCTGTACCCAAATTATAAATAATTGATACTTTTACATATTATAAATAATTGCTACTTCTATAAAATAATAACAAATAAAAGAAATTCGAGAATAAAAATATCGATAAGCAAGCTAAAACCGCAACACGACAAGGCATTATATTCCTGGTAAAAGAAGTATAAGAAATTATATATGTATAAGAATTTATTCTTGATTCCAGTGCAAGTGATCAAATAATAAATGACGATGCTATACTCCAATAACCAGCTTTGGGCAGGCAACGTCACCGTTATAATAGCCTTTTAAATAATTTAGAATATTCTTATAAAATTCGCGAATAATGTTTTATGGGACAGGTTGAACAAATTTAAAGATAAGACCCATAATTAAATACCCATATTTGTATTGCACCCAGATGTTTGTGGACCAATTGCTACAATTACTCTAAATACGTTAAATTACTTTGTGATCTTTGTTTACAAACAATTAATTGATTTTCCAAATAGAACACAAGTCTTATGTTTTTAGTTTTAACATGTTTGCAGACTTTTTATACCTTTGTGGACTTTTAAGAACGTGTCAGTTATTTGTTAAGAAAGGTAATACTTAGAACTATTACAGAAAAAGCTTATGCAATGGTAAGTGGTGCAATAAAATCAAAATAGTTACATTGACGATTGTATTGCCTATGACCAAAATGGTTCTACATTTTGGGATGCTGCTAAGACAAATTTCTCTTTGTCGATGTAATAATAATAATAATAATAATTCCTAAATGAAAATAAGGAAACGAATAATAATTTTCTGAATGAGAATAAGAGAAGAAAGCGAAATGATCTCCAGAACGAATGTAAGGGATCTAAAAACCCAAATGAGAGTAAGAAAATATACAGCAGATTACTTTGATGAAAGAAAAACTGTTAATTGTTAATTGTTTTGGGAGGAAACTTAAATTAAATAGTACCTCGACAATCGCAGAAAGACATAAATATAAAAACATTGTAGCATTGATAGCAAATTGGTACTTTTCGTTATATATGACGAAATATGAAATCCTTTAAGATATAAGCTAGACCAGTTGCACGAGGATAAACCTAAAAATACCAAGTCGGTTATAAAGACCCTCTGTATCTAAATCTATAATTTAACTTGACATTACA
>VNJM01001496.1:0-29713 GCA_008042475.1 Drosophila kanapiae
CCTAAATGATCTACGCCTTGTTCCTGTGGGCGACCTCCTCAATCAACACAGCAGACGCTACTTGGACAGGCTAAGGAGTCACCCTAATCCACTGGCTAGCAGGCTGGCTGACCCGCAAACTTTTAGAAGACTTAAGAGAATACACCCCAGCGATCTGTCTTCCCGCTTTGTGCAATAATTAGAAACAATTTAAACACATGTACATAACTGTAATATTGTAAATAATCGTTTATAGGCCCATATGTTCCATACTCACCCCTCCTTCAAAACGCCCGGTCATGTTCTAATGGCTTTGAACGATTCCGGCGACAATAAAGAAATAATAAATAATACTCTTACTATTTTATTGGATGTGTATGCATACCTTTTCGAAAGCAGTCCAACTAACTTGGTCAAAGGCCTACAATGCAGTGTATCTTTGAAGAATCCCAACCGCTTTTTATTACTCTATTGAGGGGTTAGATGTTGGGAAAACTAAACCTCCCCACAAAATAGAGTGTAGGGGATAGCGGCGCCCAAGAGTAAACTAAAGGCGGCCAAGGGTAAATGAATGGCGCAGACTTTGATCTCCAGCGGCCAGAGGCATTGCATTGCGGTCGTACGGGAGTGGATAAAGAGGAGACGTCGAGAACGGCTGGACTTTGAAGCCAGCGGCTAAGAGCAAAGCGGTTAACGGGCAAAGGGAAAAGGAATCGCCGAGGATTAACGGCAAAGGGGGACTCTGGACTCAGGCACAGGTTATTGCAATTTTAACTCAGCCGAAGTACCATTTTGGGCCGATCTTTCCCATGGCAGCTATGTGTGTATATAATTTGGTTGTCCAATTTCGCCTGTTCCGACTTAAATACTGCCCGCAAAAGACAATGCTAAAAATTTAATCAAACTAAAATAGTAGTTTGCATAGATCCAAATGACAGACATGGCTACATCGACTCGGCTAGTGATGCTGATCACGAATATATGTATGTATATACCTTATAGGGGCGGAGATGCCTCCACCGCGTTGAAAATATCCTGATCAAATTAAAACAAGCTGGGCAGCTTCTTCCATTAGTATTGCGTTTGTGTACGCCATTGGCGCCGGCCTGGACATCATCTGAGTGAGCGTCATGTGCGGTATTCTGCCCCTCTTTTGTGGCCTCATCTTCTTCATGCCGGAATTGCCCACTTATTTGGTTGCCAAAGATCATTCGATTCGGCGAGTGCAGACGTGTATTTAGTTCTCTTGTGCTCCGGAAGACAATCGTTGAAAAAAAACCGATACATAACAATAATAAACGACGAAAAGTCGCTTAGTGTGATGAAAAGTCACAAGTTATATTTTTTTTGTTTTATTTTGTGTTTTTTTTTTAAATTAGTACTCCTAATACTAAAATACAAATAAAGGTAAAAAACAAACAAACAAGGTGATGAACCCAAACGAAGATCGGGCACAGCGCCAACGTCACCAAGACTATCGTCGGCTGTCGCTGCTAAAGAGCAATACATACTTCTTTTTCGTATCGACAGAAGCAGCCGAAGCAGCAACAACAAAAACTCCTGCTCTACCACGATCGTTAACCACGACACCGTCCAACAAAGTCAAGCCTATGCAAAACTAAAGGGCACTCTCTCTGTCACCGACAATGTCAGGGACGGTGCAGAGCGGGGTAAGCGATAAATGCGTTCCCTCTCTTCTTTGCCTTGCCTCGATCCAACTGCCCACATGCCTGGCCACGGTTACCAGCACAGTGACGACATTAGCAACTGTAAATGCAATGACAACGACAACAACATCAGTTTCGCCTGTATGCCCGTCGATCGTTCTACCTGCTGTGTCGGCGGACTTACCAGCTGCAGCTAACGCAGCACCGACTAACGCCCCACTTAAAAAGCTATGTTCGACCATACAGACTGGCATGGATCGTAAACATTAAAAGAAAACTAAGTCCAGAAGACACGAAAATGGTCAACATCGCAAAAATCAATCGGGCCTCCTCACGCCAAGGAACTGTGCAAAACTCTAACAAAGCAAACAGATTTGATATTTTGGCTATAATATTTTGGATATAATATATATAATTTGATATAAAATATTCTGCATTTTCGGGGAGTTTATATGAAAGATGCCACAATTCCCACATCATTTTGAGTGTGGAATAATACATTTAGCAGACTCGTCATCAAAAGGATAGCATTGGGTAGCGTATTTTAAGAAAGGCTTAGAAGCCTATTATTTTGATAGTTTTGGAAATTTACAAGAACCTGTTGAAGTTGTTAGATATTTAAGAAAAATAATTTGATAAAAATTTGATAAAATAGCTCGCCTAGGAAAAATATCATTCCGCAAGGAACACTCGCCGATCAGCAAGCATTTTGTGACAGCATCGACTTCATCACCAACTTCATCTAGCATAATAAACGCAGCCGCCACCAGCTTCCCCATCAAGCAACAATTTGACTGTCGTTGTCACCCAAGAGGATTTGGATGAAGGACATCAAGGACGACCCACTACTGCAATTTAATAATCTGCTTTGTAACATGGGGTTTGTTATTTTTACATCATAAGTAACTCTTCATCTAATCGAAGAAGAAAAATACTTTAAGTAAAAAATACATCTACTCAAGCCGACAGAACTATTGAAATATAATAAAAATATAATTGTTATGCATAGTTTACAACTTACTAAAGTATGCAACGCTTTAAGTGTGATAACTCACTTCAAAATGTTTCGTATGTGGGGTAATTCCAAAATATATTAATACAGCAAAATGTTTAAAGCAAGACGGGAAGAGAACAATTTTCGAATTCATGCGAATATACGGTTCTTCGAATACATACTTCTTACGTATTCCATAAGTTCGTCATCAAACGTGGCAAGCTAGAGGTCTGGAGACAAGTTTTGGACCAAACGTAGAAAATGCAACCGGCATTTCGGAAAAAAATGGGATTAATAGAGGACAAGCCCAGACTGACGTTCGTCCAACCGGACATCATCGTCCAACGATGGAAAAGTGGCTCAAATATTTCTCAAATCCCGAATTGGCGTCTGAAATTACACGACCTAATGAAATTTGTATTCATTGATGTGCCACTATACTTTTGTCTCGGGGTACAAAATTGATTTGGACAAATGTAATGAATATGCCAGCGATACTGCTAACATTAACACACTTGAGAAAACATTTACAAAAATGTAAAATATAATTAAGTTTATTAATCCCTATAGAACAACTTGAGAATGGGGTTAGAAAAACTTTATTTTCTAAGAACTCCTATGTTTATCATACGATTTGGTTAAAACTTTCAAATTACATTCGGTCTTACTTTTCGATATCAATTTACTTTTATCAAAAATGCATGAAAAGTTTGCTAGCAATAGAGATATAATGTTCCATTCGGAACGACTACCTGAAAGAGGGACAATCGGACATGGCTGTATAAACTCGGCTGGTGATGCTGATCAAGAATATAAATACTTCATAAATTCATTCTGCGTTGGCACTGAATTTTAAACAAAGCAATTAATATATTTTTATACCAGATACCCATGAATATGATAGTATTATAAGTTATAATTAAAATCCATCCGTGTGAATCAGCTCGAATTTTTGACAAAAGTAAAACTCCGATTTCTACAGAACTTATCCAGCATTCGATACTTAATCAACTAGGCTTTTGATGCTGGTCATAAATATATCGAAAGCTCTCCGGAAAGGTTAACCGCAACCACAATATACAACAGTCCCGCAGCATTCGGTTTTCCCTTTCACGAGATTCTGCGTTTGACTTTTCAAAAACGCAAAATTTGTGCTCCCGTTTTCACTTTCACGAGCTTCTGTCACATTGTAAAATGAGTCTGTTTGTTTTGTCGGAATGAAAAAATTATTTTTTCCATAACTAATTTCCATAAAAAAAAATATTTTACTCATTGGCCTATTTATTACGTCATTAGCCACCAAATTAGTACATTATTTGTTCATCATACTCAAAGACATTTAGCTATTTCTATTTGGGAAATTGAGTCCTGTCAAGGCCAGCTTGATGATATTTTTAATGTGAATTAAAGGTGATATAATATCAACGTTATGTGTATTCGAAATTTATTTTTGATGCGTAGTAATAGTATGATGTAGTATGTCAATACTTCTTCGATATGATAGGAATGCAGATACATGTATTCAAGGATACGTCCATTGTATACATTAATAATATGTTTTACATGAAGAATACGTCCCTTGTATCCACCAAATCAGTTTATTTTTCCCATCTAACGATAGGGTTGAGAAATATGTATGTACATATGTGCCTTGTTGCGGACATTTTACACCCACAGGCAGAATAATTTGATAATATTGGCAGAAAAAAACAATTCATGGTTGCTGGAGTTGATGTTAAAGTTTTTTTTTTGAAACATATTGTTATTGATGAAGGTGATGATGATGATAAAGACGACGAATTAATAATATTAAATGATGCTGCTGTTGCTCAATTTTTTATATATAAATATTTGTATAATCAACTTTCACGTTTCACTTTTTTCTGTTCTTAAATGTTGATGTCACATTATTTTGAAATTAGGTTTCACAGACTTGATCAACTGATTTGTGAAGGAGCTGATGCTGAGGGCGTTATATGATTGGTAATCGATCCCATTTTTAAGAGAGGGATAGTAGGTTAGCGTCTATCGACGACCCGTGATCACACACAAGCAATCATTTTTATTTTGTCGCACTATAACCTCCATCTGAACGAAGGGTTTTGAGAAATCGCTGGCAAGTGTTCCTCAATAATACTAAATCGTATTCAAACGACCTTTTTATCATAGGGAACAGCCCCTTTTTTGCGGTTTTATTCTTTTGACCGGTCGCGCGTAAAACTATTTTGGTGTGAGATGTCGTTGTGCTAATTCGATCGTTTACAGCCTTTTGAGTGGTAGGGGGTGCACCTGGTGGTAAGTGTGTCATTTTCACCCTTAATCTCTATTTTGGAGTGGGTAATCGTCGGATCCAAACGTAGCAGCAGCATGCAGTTCTTGATTTGGAGCCATATCCAGAACTAAATAAGCAACTAGGTCCAGTTCAAGAAAAGCACCAAACGCCATTAATTTAAATACCACGCAGAGTTGCGGATAAGTGCTTAGCAGCAAGCCCCCCAAAGCATAACAGAAGAGCATGTGCAAAAAATTATAACTAACTCAGTGGATCACCTTATGGCTTGCCCGACTGCAAACAATTACAGATTAAATTAGTGCGTCCCTAGGTAATGGGATATAAGAATTACCCCACCTTTTGTAGGTAACTTTCGGGATAACACTCAAGGAAATAATCCAATTAGCAATCCAGCAAATGGAACCGAATTGTCAGTAGAGTTTTTCCCCATAGACGATTTTATTTACCGAATTAACTGCCTATTGCCGACGTGATGACTCGGGCCAGGGGAGCTTTTTCAATCTTATTAGAGGAATACAAATTTTCTAAAATATTTCAAAATGTCTTTATTAATTCTTAACTCCAATGAGATTATATCATTTTCTCTTATTGAAATATCAGAACTACTTTTAGCACTGTCAACTCTGCTACGGAAATCCGTAGGTCGAATACCTTGGATATAATGTTGGAGGAGGAACCTTGAAAATAAATCCCGCCAAGCTTCGAGCAGTGCACTGCAGTGAAAAACTTGAAAAAAATGTATTTACGTAGGACTTAAACAAAATATAAACAAATAACCTCTTAAAACTCTTAGCTTTTGAACTGAATACCGCATTTTTCTGGAATTTATCGGAAATAGCATTGCAAACATGAAAATGTGTTCATTTTTACAACACAGCGACGCTTAGAGAGCTTTTTCGTTTGCTCAATTCGAACTTTAAAGAGATCACACGTTTGCTAAAGTGCTCCACGTCTATATATTTTCAACATTAAACATTATTCCAGAGTTGCGCGAACTGTAAAAAATAATTGAAAACATATGCAAAACAATTGAAAATTTGTGGAAAAATTACAAACGTAAAAAATCTTCAGTTATTCAATATCAATCTAGATCAATCTCATCAGGGATGTCCTAAGCTTGATTTAGAGGAGGTATTAACGATAACAAAGCTACGGCGTATAGACCAGCGAAGCGAAATAGATGAGTCCGCTGCTTCTGCTCTACGCAATGAAAATTAATATCAAAATGTTCTGCCAGCATATCCCATGGAAGTTATTTCGCTCTTAATGGAGACCTCTATGACGAAACACCAATATCTACTAATAAGAAACTTTGTAAGTAGTAAAATATCCTTTGAATTTTTTCCCAGTTATCAGAGAGTGCTAAATTAAAAAATATAAAAAAAAGATACCCTGGTGGTACTTATATAGACGAATCTCATGCTGAAGTCGAATTATATTATATTATACTTGATGCAGTTTTATCAAGTAAGCTCTGTATACTTGATAAAACTGCATCAAGTATGCTCTGTATACTTGATAAAACTGCATCAAGTATAATAGAGTTCAGAACAACTTAATTGAAACTATTCCTGAAAATATAGTTTGGAACCTAACTTTAATCCGAAAATGGGGCTTTCTTGGAAGTACGGGTCATAGCGAGTTCAAGTAAAAGTTTTCAAACGGTGATTTAGACGGCAGAAGGTTATTTGTAACATCCTACGTACCTCTCCAATTGCTTACTCAAACAGATAACATAATAATTTGGCAAAACCCCGGCCATCATACCTTGTTACTGTCGACCTCTTAGATTTCAAATTAAGAAGGAGACCGCTAAGCTGTAGAAGGGCGAAGCAGAATATTGTCACGCAAAAATTAAACAATTAAAGCCAAAAGAATCAAGCGTCTCTAATAAAAAAATTCTTATTACCCATAGCTTGCATATAATTATTCACGCAACGTGAATTCGACAACGTGTTATATATGTACGTGGAGCAAAGCCAACGGAAATAAACAATGTAAAAAAATGTTTGAGTAAAAAAGTTCACACGAAAGTTTATAAATTTGGCTTATCTCCCATACATTCATATATATGTACGCTTCTTTGAATACTTTTTTCATATTTATAAACTGGAAGTCAAAATGTGGCACGTAAGAGATGCAGAAAAGAAAATTCTTGAACAGAAAAACACAAATTCAGGAGGAATTTCGCGAAAAAATGGGTATACTCCAACGACCCAACGATGGAAATATCGCAAGAAAATTGGAATAGGCTGCGACACCTCCATTAGTTCCGGATGCAATTCAGTGTTCGTAAGCAGCTGAAGATGGTTCTCATTCAAAATCAAACTGCGTTGTCTCCATAGCAAATTCTGTCTTAGGTCATTTTTGCTAGAAGTCGCAACATCGATGACATCCTTGCTTGAAACATTCAATTTGCTATTGTGTTCAACTTGATTTTCGAAATCTTCGTCATCGGTGGTCTCAAAATCCTTTTTTATTTAGTTGAGAACGGGGGTTACGTGCGTGTTTCACAAAATTGGCGGGAAAAGTAAAAATACGTTGTGAAAACACATAGTAGAGTGGAATCATGTCATACAATTAAAAAAAGCTTTGTTGCATCATGACATCACATTAAAACATGTCACTATCTTGATATACATTAAGAAATAGTTGTATTCATATATATACATACTTATTATATACCATCTGAAAGGTATTGATGTGTAGATCATATATATACATATATTTTGGATCTGGCTTGTACGGATCAAAATATATATAGATTCAATCTTTATTTTCAATTTTTAAAATAAAAGTTATCGAATAATTTTTATTTTTCAATGTATATAATAAAATTTTAAAATAAAAGTTATTGCGTAATTTGTATATAAAAATTGATATTTAATATTTATTACTAATATTTAATTATTAAAATTTATTTTTAATTATTAAAAATCAATTTTTTTCATAAAAATTGAAAAAAAAATTTATCTTGTTTTTGAATTTGCCATGAAAATTTAACTTATGACAATTTTTTCCAATTTTTTTTTAGACTATTTTGGGCTTTAATTTTTTTAAACTTATAATAATTATTTACGGTCCCTGCTTAAAACCAGATTCTCACAACATAAATCGATCTTTAAATGAAGACCTCACTCGAAGAGACAAGTATAGCAACAATTGAGCTCCCTTATATAGACTATTACTGTGAGATTGTTTTTTTTTTTCCTAGATCCAATCGCAAATATATTCAAAAATATTTTTTTTTTTTTTTTTAATTTTAGTCTCGCATATTACCCACAGCTATTCGATCAGCTGTTTTTAGATGACGCTCTGTGGGAGTTTCACATCATAGCGCACAAGTCAATATATTTTTATTATTGCATATACATAGATACCAATCGTTAATATATATATAAATATATATATAAATAATAAATATATATATATAAACAATAAATATATATATATATATATATATATATATATATATATATTCCTATATATATATATTTAAGCAAAATTAATTTATTTTAAAAATTGGCGAAAAGAGAATTAATAAGTCACGGTGTCGTATAAGAAAATAATAATTTTTAAGTTTTGTCATCGTAAACAGTTTACTTAAAATAGCTAAATAAAATATTTCAATATATTTAATTTGACTAGATATTTACATGACTCTTACACCTTTACATTCACTCTTATACACATTTAAGTCCATACATACATATGTACATAATTATGTATGTAAGAGTCAAACCTGTTTGTTACAGCATTCTATTGTTATTACAGGTCTGTTTTGCAAAATGTACATTACCTATTTAATGTAAACATATCGTATTTATTATAATGCTTACCGAGTACGCAAATTTAAATTTCTGGATGTATTTAGTGATTTTGAAGAAAATTTAAAAATTGTTGAAGCACTGTTACCACCAGTAAGTTGACTTGCACTTGTACGTGGTAGTCGAGGATTGGCATTACCATTCAAGGACCGGGGTACACTACTAGCACTTGTTGCTTCTGCTCCCAAGCTAACATATGGGTTGATATTTATAAAGCATAAAATAGTAATTGCGATCGCCACCCGGCTGATAGTTATATGCAGCCATAATTTACTCTGAAACGCTATCATAGCTAGCAATATATATATTTTTCATACAAATTTACAGGTTGAACCTGCAAACAAAACAAATGTTTTCAGATTTGTTTGTATCTTTTAAATGATTTGAACAAGTAAGAAAAGGATAAGTTATTGATATTTTATAAAAGTAAGCAATTCATTACGACGCTTCTAATGTACTACTGATGTCACTATACCAACAACACTATTCACAGTCATTTTTAAATCTTTTCAACATAAGTATAGAAAAAGTAACATAAGAGTCCATTATTTATATGTAGTTTTGTCTTTGCCTATCTGCAACTTACAAGCGACTAATACTTTCAGTGAAATTTGTATATTTGTGTATAGATCTAGTAGCAATGAGACCAATAATCAACTTGCCCAGAAACTCACCACATCTATCGTTGTGGAACTTGTTTACTCTATTTGAAAGTGAGAGTTCAACTTTAAACTACAGAGAGAACATGCATTTTATGAATCTACATATACACATACATACTATATTGATGATTTTGGTTTATATAAAATATAAATGTTTTTCGCACTCTTATAGCTATATTAAGCAAACAGAGAATAACAACTTTTACTGTTTATTTACCGGTTAAAAATAAAAAAATATTTATACTTGGCATAAGGTTATTGTAGCTCAGTAACAACCAAGCACGTAAGTAATAGGCAGAAGCATCTCCCACCCTATAATTTATATTATATTCTTGATCACCATCACTAGTAAAGTTGATTTAGCCATCTCCGTCTATGCAAATGTCTGTCCGTGTTAAACAACAGATCTCAGTGACTATAAGAGCTACCAAATTTTGTGAGAACATTCATATCAAGTTTGTTTTAAAACTTGGCCACTACCACTTCCGACCTCATAAATCATAAAACACGTACAGCTATGCTATCGCTTGACGATTTAAGATAAAAACGTGACAAAGGACCTTCAAATCTAAAATTGTCTGATATGTAATTTTGAGACGATGAACAGTAACATTAACAGAAAAATATTACAAACAATTTAACTAATTTCTTTAGGTTCAATGTTAGATATCTAACAGCTACTTTACTGGCAAAGTGCTTGCTCTCTGTCCCAAAAAGATAGATAGATAGATTGACTTTTCGTAAGAAAAATCAAATTCCTACCATCATAAAAGAATAGCTAGTTTACTTATTCAGTGCTATTAATTGTCCATTATTGCTGTATAGCAATTGTGCTACAAATTGCAATGACAGACTCGCTTTGGCAATCGAAAAAAAATTAAAACCTTAGTAAGTCTCTTATTCCTCTTCCATTGGCTTTCGGAAAGTACCTTTTAGCCGAAGTCTAAGTCCCTGTCAATGCTAGGAACATTTAGCAAACCAATTTTTTAGTCGGGACATCTGATCGCGACTTTTTGCAAAGAAGAGCAAAAAGCATCCCTTAGGGTGGAGCCAAAACTAGTTTAATTAAAAAAAAATAATCATTTAAATTGTAAGTTCTAAATTATTTTATTATCTAAATTTTGCCAATGTGATAAGCATTTCAAATTACCCTTTTAACAACATATAACACATTTTGGAGGCTTTGTTTAGAAGTTATGGGAGCGGAAACTTCTGCTACGGCTTGTGTTGGAAAAAAAGTTTTTCAGTTCAAGCTGTTTAATATAACAAAAGTTGTTGCAGGAAAAAATCGCTTTGATTAAGTCAGACAGACAAACAGACTAGAGAGATAATATAAGATGATTGAGGTGTCCATACACGCATTTTGAGATCTCGAACACGTCCTCGCTAGGAAAACTTGGCTCCAACCTACCGGCCTACCGGCAAGCTGGTCTCTCAATTTTTCGTCTTCTTTATATTGCTGGTAGGTCTAGTCTCCCACTCGCATTCCGCAGTTGGGATTCTTATAGTATTCCAACATTGGTATCGGGAACACGTCATATATGGAATGTTTGTTTTTCTGCGAATATAGAAGGATCACGATTGACTGTCTAAATGGTCAACTAATTACAAACAAATTCAAAAGAATAAGTCTATTTTTATGAGGTTTGAAATTTGAAATATAATTAAAACCAGTTTTCTATCTTCATAACAAAGGCTCCAACTGTTGTTGTCAGAACAGAATGAGTCACTTAAATCAGGACAGATTGACGATAGAATGTGAGTTAAATAAAAATGTATTTCGCCCTTTTTATGATCGCCTAGTTGATTACATAATATTGACGTTCAACGTATTGTTCAACGTTTTGTTTAACAAGTTGGCAAGATTTTCCTTATTCAAATGTTGGAAATTATTGTTCGCCTATTCTCTTTCACAGTAAACGGTGTTGTTTTTTTTTTAGCTCGTCGATTTTTTTTTTAATTTCATTTATTAAAGTTTCTGTTCACATCGCGCCAAAAAAAACATTGGCTTGCGCTGCTGCTGCGAGGGGAAGGGAAATGAGGTCTTTCATGGAGCAATCCTTATCTTACAAGTAGTAAGACAAGGTTATTTTCGGGGCTTTTGATGTCGCTAATTGCGGTCATAAACTAGATTAATTGCGATTTTGTAAAAGGATATGCAAGTAATTAGGGCTAGTTGTCAAAATCTCTAGAGCGTTGTGTAATAAAAATGCAATGGATTCGGTTTATATGTTAACCTGTCAATAGAGGATCGGATAAAACACTACAGCGAGGATACGAAAGGACAAAGTACACTCACCCCTCTCTTAAAAATGGGATGGGGCAATTAAAAAAGGTTGGAAGAGTCAATCCAGAGATGTATGTTTCAAAAAAGGATGCTTATCCGTCACTTATCCCTCACTTACAACAAAAAAACGGGTCGGGGTGTCTGAGACACATGTGTGTATAAATCATCTAAAGATGCCTTTCCGCGATTCATCACTTAAAAAAAATGGGCATAGGAATGGGGTGAATGTGGGAGTATCGGAAAAACAAGGAAACAAGGGCAAACAAGCGATGTGTTGGGTAGCATCTAAGGACATTCCCCGAATTTCCAACCATTTAAAAAGCGGCAATTGAAATTGGTGATAAAACCCAACAGTGAGTCGAGGAGGCTCACCCGCGATCCAAAAAAAAAAAAAAATCAAAAACAAGACAAAAACCAAAAGAGAAAAGATTGCTTGTGTTTGAACACGGGTTATCGGACGCTTTTTACCAACAATCCATTACTTAAAGGGTCAAGGAAGTGTACCCCATTCCCGTGTTCAAACACAAGCAATTAGCTTTAAAGCCATAAATAATACAATAATCATACAATAACCATACAATAATCAGAAGCGAATTAAATAATTTTTACGATATGTGTAAGCGCACAAGAAATTACAAGGTGTCTCAGACACATGTTTGGTGAACGCGGGTCATTGACACGGGTTATTGAAAACGGGAAGATTGACTACCCACGATCCATCACTTAAAAAAGGGGGCATATGAGTGGGATTAGTTGTGTGTGTGAACACAGGTCATCGAAGGAAGCTTATACACGATCCCTCACTTAAAAAAAGTGAGGTAAGTGATTTCTTCTATTTTCCCTCATTTTAAAAAGGGACGACGGGACGCAAATACTTAGTAGCACCCTTCAAAAAGGATGAAAAGGGATACCAATACGACCATTTATTATAAAAAAGACTTAATAATCAACGTCAAAAATATTATAATAAAAAAAAATAAATTAATTGAATCCTGAGAAAAAAAACCAAGTTACAACACAACAGAAAGGAAAAGGGGTAGGGCCCTCACACACAGATTCTTATACAGTATCATCTTACTCCATGTACGTTAAGTACAAAGAAATATAAAAAAAAAAATTCTTGGTAAATCAAGTGGTCAATGGAGAACGATGCAATGAAATAGAGTAGACATATCTTCAGCAATAATCAACACCCACACGCTGGACCTCACTGGATTGACGTTCTCAATGGAAATTAATAAAATAACATTTTCTTACACGGAACCCACACATAAGCCTAAATGTGTTCGGATACGATGAGGAAAAAGACAGGGGTTTGGTACACTTTTCAGTAATGGACCTGAAATGGTGCACCATATCAATTTACTGTACCTTGATGGACAAGCCGGCTACATGTGGATAAAAAATATTTCTGGGTAAGTAAAAATATGTATTGACTATTTAAATAAATTGACAAATTTAATTTCATTAATTACAGCTTGCTATCTTCACAATTTGGAAAGAAAAGTGTGAAACGCTTCTTCTGAAAGCGGAAAGATGCTCGAATATGGTGACTGAGCGAACAAAAGAAGGAAAAACGGAGCTAAAGTTCTCAAAATTGCATCGTCAGCTGGAGGTACCATTGTTGTGTATGCAAACTTTGAATGCATATTGGAGCCCACAACTATAGATGTAAGTGAAAGAACACGATTAGTTAATAAGCATGTGCCTATAGCATTTGGATACTACATAAAGTGTGCATTTGATTCGAGGCTTGATAAGTTTGTAGCTAAGACAGGGGCAAATGTCGGGCGCACTTTTGTAGATAATTTAACGTCCGTCATTTTCGATTTTGATGAGGCTCTTAATTGTCACATTTGCATGGGGATTTTAGGTAACGATAGAGTAAGAGACAATTGTCATTTTACAGGGCACTTTCGAGGTGCTGCACATATTGAGTTCAATCTTAATTTTAAAACAGGAAATGTTATACCAGTGTTCTTTCACAATTTTTCTAAATATGATTCCCACTTATTTGGAAATAACTCGGGGAGATTGAGGGTAAAATAAAAGTCATCCCCTTAAATAAGGAATTATATATTTCAACAGCTAACCCAGTTGCAGTTGTCTTTGTTGATTATGTTCATGTCGTGCCTCTTGCGATTGTGATTGACGTAACTGACTCATGCTCACACGAGTATTTTCATTATCTTCTTCGATTTGTTCGCCTGATCTTCCTGCCCTTCTATCTCGTGCGGCTGTAGAATTGACCGTTCGGCGACTCAAATTGGCCCCCTTGTGTTTTCTTGGCATTGCTGACTGTAGATAGAACATATTCATAGAACATATATTCATTTGCGTATTACTTGACTTACCTTTATGCGCACGTTTTCGATTGTGTTTCAAACTATTTTCAACAAAATTTTATATAAAATATATATACCGGTACGGTAATGGCCGTTGTTGACGGGAGATAATAACACGTGTGGACACAAAAATGGAAGTAATACGACGATATACAACGATTGATATAAAATACAAAATGGTTGAAAAATGTTTAGTGAGGATGAGACCGGAGTGACAACTGGAGATTGGGATAAGTGATCGATTGATAAAAAATAAAAACAAAAAATGTTGTTGAAAAATAACATATAAAAATTAGGGGTGAACCGCCCTTAATGCCATCTAACTTAGACTCACTTGGAGCTAATTTAAATGAGGCTGATTTTAAAATGTTAAGCAACCAATTTTCCAGTTCAACAGATTTTTCTTTACTTCGTAGGAAAGCAGCTTTCCCGTATGAATATTTATATTCTGAAGACAAAATATCAGAAACTTGTCGTTCACCAAGAAGCAAGTTTAATAGAAAATTGACAGATTCTGAATGTTCTGAAGTGGATTACTCCCACGCATATAAGGTGTGGGCCCATTTCAAGTGTCAATCACTTAAAGACTACTTGGAATTGTATCTAAAAACTGATGTTTTATTACTAACAGAGGGGTTTCAAAATTTTAGAACAATTTGTTCAAACATTTATGAGCTTGATCCTGCTCATTGTTATACAACTCAAAGTTTGTCATGGGATGCCATGTTAAAAACTACTCTCTCGAATTACTCACAGATATTGACATGATTAGAGTGACATGATATTCAGAGTGCAGTTCGAGAGGGATTAGTATAAAGTAGTCATAGACATACAAAGGAAAACCACACATTTCTGAACGATTTTTATCCGACTAAGGAATCTAAATATTTAATGTATGTGGATGCCTATTATTTGAATAAATGGGCAATGTCTAAATCCTTACCTTATAGTAATTTTAAATGCGTAGAACAAAATTAAATAAATTCTTTTAATCTTGAAAGTATTTCAGAAGATAGCGAGTATGGATATATTCTTGAGGTTGACTTGGAATATCCATACTCGCTTCACACAATGATCTACCCTTTTGTCCAGCCAACAAAGTCCTTTCGAAAAATTCCAATGTACATAAATTAATATCTGATATTCGAGATAGGGAGAAATATATCATACACTACACAACATTAAGACAGTGTATGATGTATGGCCTGAAGCTTAAAAAGATTCACTCCATCTTAGAGTTAAAGCAGAAACCCTGGCTTAAATATGTTGATTTAAACACTGAGCACAAAACTAGGGCTAAAAGCACTTTTAAAAAAGAATTTTTTATACCTCAAGGTCGATGATTAGGCTTTATGCTCTAAAGAGGAAATTAAAAGCTAACGAAAGTGCGCTCGACATACATGAGGGAATGAATAAGTAATTAATAGTGCACTATATTTTAATAGAAAGAAAAAATAAAACGTCCCTTTATATCCCTTGTAAAATGCTGCTTTAAATTCGAACATTGTCTCCACACAGTTTTGATTGAAGCAAATTTTGTTCTTGTATGGTCCTATTGTTGTAAACGTTAATTAACTCTTTGTACATATATATAGTGGTTGATTTTATATTCAGACATCAATTCCTTAAAGAGAATATTTAAAAACTCTTTTCCGTTTTTCTGCTTGTAGGTTCCTAGGCTCCTCCACGTCCAGACTTGACTTTATATATAAAAATTATTATACGTAAAAATTTAGGATTTAACAAAATTTTGATGTAATGAATTTCTTAATACTCTAAATTTAGAATTTATTCATAGATTTTTGTCCATTTGAAATAGTTTTTAATAATGGCTGAGATAACTTCCTGAAGTCTATCTAATCTTATAATTCTTCTATTTATACAGTTTTAACATCTGGTACATTGACAACTATTTCACACTATCATTAAATCTTTCATCTCTTTTATGGACTTTCCGACATATTCTTTGACAACGAAGTCGGTCCTCTCTTGTGGAATGGAGCCATTTTTATTCGTTTTTGTTAAATATTAAAGTTTGCATCTGTATCAATGAAGAGTCCTGAATTCGTTTGTTCATATCGTTTTAAATTATAAATAAATGGCTGAGCGTACTCCATTGTAATGAAATAATTCCAGTTAAAATAACAGAAGCCGATATTTTTAGGCGCGATGTTGGAAACACACTGTGAAATAATTAATCATTCGTAAACATATATAGCTGCTAACGTGATCATTTAAACAGACCTGATCTGGTGACCTGATCTTGTAAACACACAACACATCTGAAATAAAGACCTGGTCTAATGATTTGATCTGATCAACAGACCTGGTCTGATGACCTGATCTCATAAACAGACCTAATCAGATGACTTCATCTGATAAACAGGCCTGGTCAGATAACCTTATAAGTTAAACCGAGCTGGTCCGATGACCTGATCTGATAAACAGACCTGGTTTGAAGACCTGATATGATAAATAAACCTTGTCAGATGACCTGATTTGTTAAACGGAGCTGGTCTGATGACATGATCTGACAAACAGACGTGGTCCTATGACCGGATAACGAGATCTTTAGCACGATATGCTCTGATACCTTTTGGCGAAGTAAGCAAAGAAAAAGAAAAGGCGGCCTATAGGAATAAGTCTTCCTAGACCAGACCAGTCCATTGTGGCTTCTAAGTCTTCAAAAAACTAACAAACTTTATACTTATTTCCTATCAGAATGCAAGAGGCTTACGCAGTAAGCTCCCTAAATTGTATTCTGATAGCCTTTCGTTTGTATCCCAGGTTATTGTGTTCACAGAAACCTGGTTAAAGCCGGAGATCATTAGCTCCGAAGTTTGTCTAGCTTTACACTTTGTACAGGCTGGATCGGTCTATCAGCCAGGGTGGTGGTGTCCTCATAGCGGTGAACTCTACACTCAAGTCAGAATTATTAGTTTTAGAGGAAAGCAACGATGTTGAATTCCTTTGTGTAAAGCTATCTGTTAAAGGTAGTTTCGTTTATATTACATGTTCCTACATTCCTCCGTTGTCGGAACTTCCTATTTATTCTTTAGATCGCTTGCTTGATCTCTGCTTTGTCTCTGACCCGGCAAGAGTCAGTTTGGTCAGGGTTCCGCCATTGACACAGCCTGAAGATCCATATCATCCTACTTTCGATGTGACTATCGATATTGGGACTGCTTTGGAGTGTAGGTCTGATCGGCCACCTAAAAAGGTCCACTGGGCGTACTATAGAAGGCTGAAAAAAATAAAACGTTACATTTAAGTTTGAGTTTGTTATTTATTTATTTAAAAATGTTTCAACGAAATTTTTAAAAGAATTTATTACTAATATAAAACTAAAATTGTAAAAAAAACATATTAAAATAATGAAAAATAAAGAAATTAATATAATATTAAAATATATCAGTAGTAAATTAAGGTGGCTATCGGTGCCTTTGATGTCGCTAATCACCGTCATAAATTAGTTTAATTAGGGTTAGCTGTCAAAATTTCAAGAGGGTACGGTAATAAAAATGCAATGAATTAGGGTTAGCTGTCAAAATCTCAGGAAGCTATGCTAATAAAAATGCAATGAATTAGGGTTAGATGACAACCTGTCAATAGGGCATCGATTAATAAAAATACAATTAATTAGGGTCACGGATACGTGTGCGAATGCGTGGGAGCGATCCCGCACGGAGCGGTCACGCACGTGCTTACCTGTGATCCCTCACTTACAAGAAAATCGGGTCGGGGGTGGCTGAGACACATGAGTGTATAAACATCGAAGGATGCCTACGATGCCACGTTAGTTTTTCCACAATTAGATGGACCAACAATTAGAGCTCTAATTGTGTTTGGTAGCAAAGAGCTATGTCGTGGATGAGTACAGCTTCCATGTCCACTACCTTCAATGTTTCTTACTATGATGGTTTTATTTTGAGTTAATAAACGCATGTTATATAGATATGAACTCCATTCAAGGACAATCATTCGTTAATTGAGGTTTATATAAAATGGGTAAACATTTTTATAATATACTAGCTTACCCGACAGACTTCGTCCTGTCAAAAAGATTTTTAATGTGGCAGCTTTTATGCCTACGTATTTTAAAAAATTCTCCTGAATAGAACCGTCACCCTGGTGATAGGGCGTTGTGAATAAAAAATAATTAAATAAAACATATATAAGGATTAAAAAGTAAGTAATTGTTTTATTGTTAATCATGCGAATCATAATTATTATTATTATCATTGTAGTGCTTTGTGGTATACGATGTTTTTTGTTTGATTACCTGGCGCATAGATAAACAAATCTGATGGTTTTCCAACACGGGAACAGGCAACATACAATTGACCATGTGAGAAACATGGGTTTTCTAGATTAATACCACAAACACTTAATGATGGCCCCTGGGACTTGTTTATAGTCATAGCAAAAGCAAGCCGCACTGGAAACTGTAGTCGTTTAAACTCAAATGGCACATCGGTCGGAATCATTGGGATGCGCGGTATTAGAACATCTTCTCCTTTATACTTTCCTTTGAGTATAGTTGCTTCTATCACATTGTTTAGTAATTTTTTTATCGCTAACTGTGTACCGTTGCAAAGACGCGGTTGGTTGATATTTCGCAACATTATAACCACCGATCCAACCTTTAATTGAAGATTGTGAGGTGGCAAACCTGGCAAATCCAGCGAGTTTAAAAATTCCGGTGGATAGTTGACTACATCATCTTGATTAGTAGCCGAATCAACTGATTTATATATCATCAATTCGCCTGTAATTTGATCTTGAATATTGAAATCATGGTTTCTGTAATTTTGAGAAACATCTGGGAACACCTTCTGATCCAGGGCAGTTTTAAACAATATAATCAATTGATTGTGTTGATGAAATAAAGTTTGTAATTGTTCTACAATAGAGCTCTTTACTAAATTGTTATGTGCACAACGCAGATCAATTTCTTGTGGTGAATTGCCCATAAAATAAATTTGCAGGAATTTGTTGTCTCTATCTGACACTGGTAACAGTGAACCTGCTCTGTGATATATTTGCCCTTGTATCTGTAAATAAAAAAAATATATTATGGTGTGGTAAAATAATTATGAGTAACTGCTATAATACATACCTTGAAAGTTGGCATAAAATTTTCCCGAACTACATTTGTTGCCCCAAATGAAGTCATTTGAAAGCAATTGTTATATTGTTGGATATGTGTCAAAAAGTGTATAGAATCTGTTCCTATTCCTGAAACCAATGAGTACAATGGTTCTGGTGGTGGATCCAATGGTATAAATTTCACTTTGCCATTTGCGCAATACAATCCATTGGCTTCGTTTTTGTATTTTAATGCCTTACAGTGTGAGCAAACCGAGTTCATAGAACCAATAACAACACATTGGTAGTTACTGTAGTCAATTGACACATCGTAACTGAAAGCAGCTCGACTTAAACTTGCGCGATTATTAGTTGAATGTCGCGATCGCACTTCACGCGTTTGTGATATCCGGTAATTAGCTTGGTTTGTAGCATTTCTGGTTCATCTACTTAAATTGCTTCGTCTTATAGGAGGCATATCAAATATAAATTATTTGTTCACTAATCACGAACTACGCGAGTTTTGAAACGCGACTTTAAACTCCTCCAACTATGTATTCTGTGCTCCAACGCACAAACGCACATTGTTTTGATAGATATGATCTTTGACGTTAAGAACATAGCAAGATTAAATTGACTACAAATCATTTGTATGGGAAAAAGAAAAGGGATATTTTGAGGGTTTGTCCAGCAATAATTCTAAGTTTTCGCCGAAAAACCATCCTTGAACTTCAACGAACATTTTAAAAAAAGATTTGGCCGAATTGGTCCAGGCGTTGTTGAGTTATGCGGTTTCCAAATTTTGGGATTCATTTTTATATATAAGATTCAGTCATAAATCAAAAGCCAAACAGCGTACCGGTCTCTTAAATAATTTGATAAACACATTACCATTTGAGGCTCATTTACCTCGTTACAATTACGCGGTGATCGTGGAATCAATGCTTTGGATGAGGCTTGTAAAGAACATGATATTGCATATTCAAATAGTAAAGAGTTGAGTGAACGTCATAAAGCAGACACAGTTTTAATTGATAGGGCTTGGGATCGTGTTAAAGCAAAAGATAGTAGTATTGGGGAGAGAGCTGCAGCATGTATGGTGACAAACATGTTGAAGGTAAAGAAAAAATTTGGGATGGGCACAAAGCAGTAGAAAAAGAAGGTAGTAAAAAAATCTATTGCTTCAATAATCAAAAAGGCTACCAGCGAATTGAGAAAGAACAAACCACTTGACTTATTGAATGCAGTACAAGTTGCTCGCAAAGCAGTAGCTAACACTATGGGGTGTAGGAAAAATGTAGTAATTCCTCGGTTTATAACCATCCCAAAAGTTGGTGGTTTCTTGCCACTGGTACCTATCTTAACAGCCTTTAGTGTTTTGGGTAGTTTAGCATCAGGTAGCGCAGCAATAGTAAATACTATCAACAATGCAAAGATGACAAAAGCACAGCTTCAAGAAAATCAGAGACATAATAAAAAAATGGAATCGATAGCATTGGGGAAGGGATTATATTTACAACCATATAAAAAAGGGTATGGTATATCATTTTCTAAAAATATTAAAAACAAAAAGCATAATACAAAAAAACTACTAAAGGAGCTACCCAAAAGAGCATTATCCAACTTTGATATAATGAGAATTGCCTTTAAAAATATTCCACATTTTCGGGGAGTTTATATGAAATATAAGTTACCTCAATTCCTACATCATTTTGAGTGTGGAATAATAACTTTAGCAGACTCGTCATCTAAAAAAACGCATTGGGTAGCGCATTTTAAGAAGGGTTTAGAAGCATATTATTTTGATAGTTTTGGAAATTTACAACCTCCTCTTGAAGTTGTTCGATATTTGGGAAAAAAAATTCGTTACAATTATCATCGTTTCCAAAAATTTTGTACTTTAAACTGTGGACATTTATGTCTACAATTTTTGTTGGAGTGCAATTCATCTCGCGTTCCTTGTATACCTGCAAACTGAGGGGATGCATTTCTTTCAATCCCTTTCCACACCACATGTGAAAGGTAGTGGGAGGAGAAATTAGTTCCTTGACAGGTATAAAATGAGCCAGCTCGTCTAGGAAAAATATCATTCAGCAAGGAACACTCGCCGCATCCAAAATGTATCCAGCCAACACCGACTCTACCAACGACTCCTCATCAGCAACAAAGACGTTGCCCATCGGCGTAACCCATGCAGACTTGGACGCCTTGATGAAGGACATCGAGGACGAACCGCTCATACTTGCCTTTAACTCATGCAGAGGCGTCCATACAAGGATCTGGCGTGCAACAAGTCCTTTGATATTATCAAAGCCAAGCGAGTAAATGGCAAGTTTGGTTCCAACATAATGGTTGAGCTTCCATCATTTTTTGTGTATCTCCCAGATCGTTTCAGTCTTATTGATGACTGCATATTCGATCTTTTTTTGCAAAAACGCTACATCCTTATAAACAGGGAGGATGGAAACATTGATTTCCACTTAAAAAATTAAATAAATAAAATAACATAACAAAAATTATATATTTAAACATCATGAAATTGAAATCATTAATTGGAAATGGGATTCAGCTTAAAAACAATAAATAAATAAAAAAAAATATATATATTTTTATTAATGGGAAATGGGAATTTGCAGTATTTTGATGTTCAGGCTTTATTTTTTGCAGCTTATGAAAAAATATAAATAAAGTAGTAAAAAATCAAAAACTAAATTTTTTATCTATTCTTATTTTTAATAATTTTTTGAATTGTTGGAAAATAGGAATTTCATTTATTTTACAGCATATCACATCAGTTGAGTTTAACTGATCAGGTCATCAAACCAGCTCACTTTATCAGATCAGGTCATCAGACCAGGTCTGTTTATCAGATGAAGTCTATTTACCAGATCAGGTCATCAGATCAGATCTGATTATCAGGTCTATTTATCAGATTAGGTCTGTTTTCCAAAGATACTATTATTTAATAATTTAAGGAAATCTTTTTCGAAAGTGCTTTTAGCCCTAGATCTGTGCTCAGTATTTAAGTCAATATATTTTTTAAGCCAGGGTTTCTGTTTAAACTCTAAGATGGAGTGAATCTTTTTGAGTTTCAGTCCATACATCATACACTGTTTTAATGTTGTGTAGTGTATGATGTATTTCTCCTTATCTCGAAGATCAGCTATTAGCTTGGGTACTTTGGAATTTTTCGAGGGAGTTTGATGGCTGGACAAAAGGGTAGATCATTGTGAAAGTCATGGAGCGAGTATGGATATTTCAAGTCAACCTCGAGAATATATCCATACTCGCTACCTTCTGAAATACTTTCAATACTAAAAGAATTAATTTGGGTCTGTTCTAACCATTTAAAATGACTAAAAGGTAAGGACTTAGACATTGCCCACCCATACAAATTATTTGCATCCACATACATAAAATATTCAGATTCCTTAGTCGGATCAAAATATTTAAGATATTTGTGGTTTGCATTTGTATGCCTATGACTACTTTGAACCAATCCCCCTCGAATTGCACTGTGAATATATCTAATCATGTCAATATACGTCTGTTAGCAATAAAACGTCAGTTTTCAGATACAATTCCAAGTAGTCTTTAAGTGATTGACACTTGAAATATGACCACACCTGACATGCGTGGGAGTAATCCACTTCTGAACATTCAGAATCTGTCAATTTACTATAAAACTTGCTTCTTGGTGGGAGACAAGTTTCAGATAGTTTTTGCTCAGAATCTAAATATTCATAGGGGAAAACTCCTTTCCTACGAAGTAAAGTGAAGTCTGATGAGCTGGAAAATTGTTTGCTCAACACTTTAAAATCAGCCTCATTTAAAGGGCATGAAACGAAAAGTATCTAGAAATCTTATTTCTAACTTATTTTCTCCTAGAGGGATATATTTTGAAACAGAAATATATAATTCCTTGTTTAATCAAATTACTTTTATTTCACCCTCAATCTCCCCGAGTTCTTTCACAAATAAGTGGGAGTCATATTTTGAAAAATTGTGAAAGAACACTGGGATAAAATTTCCTGTCTTAAATTTAAGATTGCACTCATTATGTGCAGCACCTCGAAATTGTCCTGTAAAATGACAATGGTCTCTTACTCTATCATTACCTAAAATCCCCTTGCAAATGTGACAATTAAGAGCCTCATCAAAATCGAAATTGTCTTGAGTACTCATTTTTAATGGAACCACAATGTTTAAGTGGTTCTCATAAATCTCGGACAAATCGGACGTTAAATGCTCAACAAAAGTGCGCCCGACATTTCCCCCTGTCTTAGTGACAAATTTATCTAGCCTCGAATCAAATGCACACCTTATGTAGTATGCAAATGCTATAGGTACATGCTTATTTACTAATTGAGTTCTCTCACTTACATCTATCACAGTAGGCTCCAATATGCTTTCGAAGTCCGCATACATAGTGAATGGAACCTCCAGCTGTCGATGAAAATTTGAGAACTTTAGCTCCGTTTCTCCTTCTTTCGGTCGTTCAGTCACAACATTTGAGCATCTTTTCGCATGTCGCGTAAATCTATACTCGCTTGCAGAAAAAACGTTTGACACCTTCCTTGCCCAATTGAGAAGATAGCAGGCTGTAATTAGAGAATTTAAATTAAATTAGTCAATTTATTTAAATAAATAGTAAAATTGATATTTTTACTTGTTAATTTTTAAATGGTCAATTGATATTTTTACTTACGCACATTTTTTTTAATCCACATGTAGTGCCCTTAGTACCCCTAGTGTCCTTCGGATTAATTGCGGATATTATTGCCCACTTGAAGCACTTGTTTTTCACATTTATGAGAGCTCTTCTATTTTTGAGATTCAGTGGCAGATCCAAATATGCTGACCCTCTTAAAGGAACACATTGTAGCATATTTAACTTCACCCTCAATATGCGAGTTAATGTCCGCTAAAATCCGCCATCATTCTCATGGAACTCTTCCATTCTTGTTTTAATAACAATCGAATGGGAATCATACAATTCTTGTACATTAGTTCCAATCGTAAGCAGACTCATCTTACTCTGGAACGATTTTATTTCCAATTGAGTATCATGCTCTTTTACCAGCATGTACTCAGCAAACAGCTCAAAATTTATTTTTGAGGCTGTATGAGTGGCTATTAATCTTTCAATATGAGGGAGCAGCGCTAGTCCCGCTTCATTCAGGAATTCATCTGGAAACCTGAGTGCTGCTCCCTCATTGACAAACATGTATTGAAGGATACGTCCCTTGTATCCATCAATAATTTGCTTAACTTTTCAATCGACGGGGCGGACGGGGAAGTACTTGTGCTGCTCGGTGCGGACATGGTGATTCCAATGCACGTTTGCGGGGAGGTATTGGCGGCAGGAGTTGCAGAAAACTGCATTAGAAGTCATGGTGTACTTGGCGTTGGAAGAATTCATTTTGAAGTTTATGAAGATGATGATGATGACGATGAAGAGATTTGTTTTTTTGTTGTTTGTATTTTTTGCGTTTGATTAAACAAGGATTGCACAATAACGATTATAAAAATTTTTACGTTTAAAAATTGTTTTTTTTTTTTGTTTGTTTTTGTTATGCACACACCGACTCAATTTAAAATGATTTTGAGCTTGTTTTTGCGTTTGTTTTTGTGTTTGTTGTATAATTTTTCACCGAATATAAATTAGTAAACTCTTTTGTTTTTAAACAATTTGGGTTTTGAATACACTCTGACTCGGTTGAATCTCAAACTAGAAATGATTCTTAAGACGCGACGGAGAAACTTGAAAATTTGACCACATGATTTTCAAGAATTTGTTTGGTTTTCAGATTTTTTTTTTTTACATTTTTGGACATAATGTACATGGAGTAAGACGATAGTGTATGGAAATTTATATGTAAGACCCCCACGCCTTTTCCTTTTCGTTTATTAACATGTTGACATCTAACCTCAATTCATTGCATTTTTATTAGCATAGCCTCTTAAGATTTTTAAAAGCTAACACCTGTGTCTCAGCCACCCCCGAGCTGATTTTCTTGTAAGTGAGGGATCGTAGATAAGCACGTGCGGGACCGCTCCGTGCAGGATCGCACCCTCGCATTCGCACGCGTATCCGTATCCTCTGTATTTTTATTACCCCCTGCACTCATCCCTTTTTTTATGAGAGGGATCGTTAGAAGACATCCTTCGAAGAATCGTGTTTTTTTCCCACTCTCCTGCATTCATCCCACTTCTATGTCGCATTTTTTAAGTGAGGGATCGTCGGTAGGCATCCTTCGATTTAGGTCTGAAGTGGAAGGTGTACACCTCATTCCACTTTTAGGTGAGGGATCGATGGTAAGAAGCATTCGGTCCCTCGCAATCTTTTATTTTTTGTTATTGTCTTGTTTTAATATTATGCATGAGCGTGACCGATCTCGACTCACTGTTGAGACTTTTCACGCCCTTCCAATTACCCCCTAGGTTCTCCCTTTTTAAATTGAGGGATAATATTCCTTAAAGGTCACCCAAGAAATCGTTATTTTTGTCACACTCACACTTTTTTTCCCACACTCATCCCACTCCTATGTTACCTTTTTTAGATTCAATGATGAGTGAAATAGTTATCAATGTACCAGATGTTAAAACTGTAGAAATTGATGACAGATTAGACAGACTTGAGGAAGTTATCTCTGCTATTATTAAAACTATTAGAAATGGACCAAAATCTAAGAATAACTTCTAGATTCAGAGTATTAAGAACAGCATTATATCAAATTATTAATAAATCTTAAATGGTTTTACTAACCTTTTAAATAAGGAAAGACGAGGTATTATAAATGAAATACATGCTCCCGCACGTAAACATTTTCTACGTCGCAGAGTTATTACAAAAGAAATTAATTGTTTATGGCAAGCTGCCCTGGTGGAAATGGGAAAGTACTGATCCTCAAATAATGGACATCGTTACCTACTAACGGTAATCGACACATTTTCCAAATTTGCCTGGGGTGAGGCAATTAAATCTAAGACTGCCAAAAATGTTGGTGAGGTAATGGAGAAAATATTCAAGTCTGTAAGTGGAGTGCCTAAGAATCTACAAACAGATGACGGAAAAGAGTTCTTCAACACTCGCTTTAAGGAATTGATGTCTCAATATAAAATCAACCACTATTCTACATTTAGTACATTGAAGGCATCAATTGTTGAACGCTTTAATAGAACATTAAAAGAACTCCTGTGGAAGGAATTTTCTTACAATGGAACCTATAAATGGATTGAATTGTACAAACAGTTGATTAACGTTTACAACAATAGGAGGCATCTAACAATAAAAATGGCACCAATCAATGTAAACAGTGGAAATGAGAAGCATATCTTGAATACTGTCTACAATAATATCAAAATATTTATGGGGAGCAAACTGAAGATTGGAGACAATGTTCGAATCTCTTCATATAAAGGTGTATTTCAAAAGGGATATATTCCCAATGGGAATACTGAGATTTTTCGAATAAGCAAAGTTCAAAGCACATATCCAACAACATACTTCTTGGAAGATTTAAATGGTAATCCTGTTAAGGGTGGTTTCTATAAGGAAGAACTGAAAAAGACTCGATTTCCCAATACTTCCCTAGTAGAAACGGTGCTGAAAAGGGTTGGAAATAGAGTTCTGGTGCGTTGGCTAGGATTCTCGAAAACTGAAGACAGTTGGATTCCAAAATCTGAAATTTTGTAAAGACATAAACTCATGGAGATTTTTATATATATATATTTTTTCTTTATTTTTCATTGTTACAATTATTATTTATATTTATTTATAATTATTATTATTATTTTTTTTAATATTCGTCTTAAATTAGTAATAAATACATTAAATAATTTAGTTGAAACATTTTTTAATAAATTAATAACAAGCTCAAACTTAAATTTAACGTTTAATTTTTTTGTTTTTAGCATCTATTAAAATAGAACGAAGACCAACAAACTCAGTCATTGGCCTACCCTGCAGTTCATCTTTGAAAAACCCTAAGCGTTTCTTGTTACATTGTTTAATATTATAGAGCCTAGCCAATTCATCTGGATAGTCAGATGTATCAAATATTAAATCTACATCTTCACGAATGTCACTATATAAATCCTCTGTTTGTATCGAGTAAATAAATGAATCCGTGTCCATGTAATTTAGTTTTATAGCTTCATTATATTTAGGTTTCATATAACCATAGTAAAAATCGTACATTTTCCATTTGATAATTCCAATACTACAAAACCTATGTAAATTGGTTTATCACAAGCATTTCGTAATCTATTCATTTGAATGGCAAATAGATTTTTACTAAATTTAGAAATGCCATGAAAATTTGATCTAGATATGAACTCCCTGGCACATAATCTCGGACGTCCGCCCTGAGGACCGACAGGTGGAGCTTCCCATTCTGTCACTAAGCGTACATCCTTGCGCTTAGAACTGTACTCAAGATATTTCCCAGAGATGCTATTATTTAATAATTAAAAAAAACCTTTTTCAAAAGTGCTTTTAGCCCTAGTTCTGTGCTCAGTGTTCAAGTCAATATATTTTTTAAGCCAGGGTTTCTGTTTAAACTCTAAGATGGAGTAAATCTTTTTGAGTTTCAATCCATATATCATACACTGTTTTAATGCTGAGTAGTGTATGATATAGTTCTCCCTACCTCGAAGATCAGCTATTAGTTTAGGTACTTTGAAATTTATCGAGGGGAGTTTGTTGGCTGGATAAAAATGTAGGTCATTGTCTGAGTCATAAAGCGAGTATAGATATTCCAAGTCAACCTCAAGAATATATCCATACTCGCTATCTTCTGAAATACTTTCAATTTTGGCAAGAATTTATTTGACTCTGTTCTAGCCATTTAAAATTACTATTAGGTAAGGATTGAGACATTGCCCATCCATACAAATTATTAGCATCCACATACATTAAATATTCAGATTAATTAGTCGGTTCAAAATCTTTTAGATATTTGTGGTTTGCCTATGTATGTCTATGACTACTTTGAACTAATCCCCCTCGAATTGCACTCTGAATATATCTAATCATGTCAATATCTGTGAATAATTCGAGAGAAATTTCTGTTTTTAGCATGGCATCGCATGACAAACTTCTATATGTATAATAATGAGCAGGATCAAGCCCATAAATGTTTGAACAAACTGTTATAAAATTTTGGAACACGTCTGTTAGCAATAAAACATCAGTTTTTAGATATAATTCCAAGTAGTATTTACGTGAAGAAACTTGAAATGGGACCACAGCTGACAGGCGTGGGAGTAATCCACTTCTGAACATTCAGAATCTGTCAATTTATTATAAGACTGGCTTCAATCCTACGAAATATAGAGAAATCTGTTGAATTGGAAAATTGGTTTCTTAAGACTTTAAAATCAACCTCATTGAATTAGCAGCAAGTGAGTCTAGGCTAGAGGGCATAAATCGGAAAGTATCCAGAAATCTTATTTCTATCGTATTCCTTTCGAGAGGGATACATTTGGAAATGTAAATGTATAATTCCCTATTAGAGGGTATTACTCTTATTTCACGCTCAATCTCCCCGACTTCTTTCACAAAAAAGTGGGAATCATTTTTTGAGAAATTGGGAAAGAACACTGGGATAACATTTCCTGTCCTGTAAAATTACAATGGTCTCTTACTCTATCATTACCTAAAATCGACTTGCAAATGTGGCAATTAAAAACCTCATCAACATCAAAATGCTTTAAGTACTCATTTGTTTTGGGACGTTAAATTATCCACAAAAGTGCGCCCGACATTTCCCCCTGGCTTTGTTACATACTTATCACCACTCGAATCAAATTCACACTTTATGTAATATGCAACGGCTATTTGGTCAATAGGCAGACTAATTGTGATCTTTCGCTTACATTTATCAATGTGGGTTCCAATATGCATACAAAGTCTGCATACACAACGAATTAAACCTCCTTTACACATTTCTTCCCAAATTGTGAAGATAGCAGTCTGTAATTAAATAAATTAAATTACTCAATTTATAAATTAAATTACTCAATTTATTTAATTGGATAATTGATATTTTTTCATACGCAGAAATATTTTTTATCCACATGTAGTGTCCATGAATGAAGCCGGCTGGTCCATCGACGTACAGTAAATTAATATGGTGCCCCATTTCAGTTCAGTTGCTGATAAGTCTGTCCTTTTCTTCGTCGTATTCGTACACATTTAGGCTTATATGTGGGTTTCTTCCTACAAAATCCGTTAATTTTTAATTTCCATTGGTAACGTCAATCCTGAGAAGGCCAGCGTGATGTTGTGTTGTGGTTATTGGCAATGTTATGTCTACTCCATAACCATTGGATCGTTCTCCTTTGTCCCTTTGGTTAACAGAAAAATAAAATCCGCCCACTTGAAGCAGAAGTCATCTTTGTTTTTCACATTTATTAGTGCTCTTCTATTTTAAGGCTTAAGTGGCAGATCCAAATATGCTGATCCTCTTAAAGGAACACATTGAAGCATATTTAACTCCAGCCTCAATATGCGAGTTAGTGTCCATCCACTATCCTTCTCATGGAACTCCCCCATTGCTGTTTTA
>VNJM01003385.1:1238-34060 GCA_008042475.1 Drosophila kanapiae
GTACTTGTGCTGCTCGGTGCGGATATGGTGAGTCCAATGCACGTTTGAAGGAAGGTATTGGCGGCAGGAGTTGCAGAAAACTGCATTCATGTTGATAAAGATGATGTTCTTTGTTTTTTGTTTTTTTTTTTTTTGATTAAAAGTTGATTACGCAGTAACAATTATCACAATTTTTACTTTAAAAAATTGTTTTTTTTTTGTTTTTTTGTATGCACACACCGACTCAATTTTTTATGATTTTGAGTTTGTTTTTGGCTTTGCTTTTGTGTTTGTTTAATAATTTTTCGCACAATATATTAATTATTTAACTTTTTGGTTTTTGAAATTTTTTTTTTTACTTGAACAATTTGGTATCTTTTGGTTTTTGAATACACTCCAACTTGGTCGAAACTCAAACTAGAAGTGATTCTTAAGACGCGAAGGACTATGCCTAGATAATATTGATGTTGATCGCTATGCCTCTTTGAAGCGTGTCACTAAGTGCACCTGCATGTAACTGTGTTGAGTTTTTTCATCCTTTAGAATTGACATGTCTTCCCTTTTTCTTTTTAAAATTGCGGGAGATTTGACGAAATCAGTTGTTTTTCCCGAAGCTGGCTTTCCTTACTTGTCAAAGAAGATAATGAACGGTTGCGTAGGGTATTAATTACTCATCCAATCTATTAACAAGAAAAGGCAGTACTAAACTCCTTGCTACCTACCTTGTTTGCTTTGCTTATTTAGGATAATTTGGTTTTTTTTGCTTAAAAGGCTGCATTTCTTTTCTTTAAGTACTTTTTTCTGAATACTATGAGAATCTATATGTATGCAATTCTTTTTATGTCGAATTCTAATATTCCAATAACTAATTATTTGAAGTAATTTTATAATAAATTATGAGTATCATCTACTTGTGAGTGTAAAAATAAAAATCGTATGTTATCTTTATTTGGAGTAGTTTTATAATAAATTATGAAATATTGTGAGTGTAAAAATAATCTATATAGACATTTCTTTTTTTAAAACACAAATCACTTACGAATTAAAGGTAGTGAATGTAATTTTTGCCTACCCTTTCACATATCCTTTTTGAATAAATATCAAATATAATATTAAAGCAATGGTTTTTTTTCGATCTTACATAAACCCTTATTAACGAAGTAAGATATCGCTTTTTTGACGATTAATAATACTTGAACATGAAATAAATGACGATTTATTTTAATAGTTTTGTAATCGGCACCTAGTAAAGCCAATGATATTGAAAATAAGGAGCAAATTCTAGGCAGAGCGACGATAAAGAGAATATTTAAATAGTTCAAATAGGAAATAGTCGATCGAAGAGAAATATTCAAGCTATACCTTGCTATTTTTCATATAGAACTACAAAACATTGGTTTGGCAGCTATTGGGCATAATTCTCAAATATTTATATAATCTATGTATATATATAAAAATAAAACACGTTTTCCGTTGTCATGGCATCACGTGTGAACGGCTGGACCGCTTTGGCCAAATCTTTTTTTAAAATGTTCGTTGAAGTTCAAGGATGGTTTTTCGGCGAGAAAAATTATAATTATTGCTTGAAAAATCCTAAAAATAACCTTATTCTTTTTCCCATACAAATGATTTGTAACTAAAACGTAGTCAATTTGAGCTTGCTATGTTCCTAACGTCAAAGATCATATCTATCAAAACAATGTGCGTGTGTGCGTTGGAGCACAGAATACATAGTTGGAGGAGTTTAATGTCGCGTTCCGAAACTTGCGTTTCTTTTGTATTAGTTTCGGCACGCGAGATAAAATGCATCAAAATGTATCAATCGTTTTACTGCCAGCGTTCCTCATTTAACGCAAATTCATCGCTGCAATTATCGACTTCAATAGAAGGTATTTCCGCGATATGTGGTCACACTGTACGACGCGTCGAGCTTTTTTTCAATTGATACTCCAATATGCAATATTTCCCGATCCAGTGCAATGGGAAAATTGTTGATGCAATGCATGCTCATTGTTTGGGATGAGTGCACAATGTCACTAATGAAATTACTCGAAATAACAACATCTTTTTGATGCTTGATGATATTATTGGCAGGCGATTTCAGGCAGCCGTTGCCAGTAATTACCCGTGGAACGCCTGCAGATTAATTGAATGCTTGCCTAAAGGCATCACCTTTATGGAATAACGTATAAACATTAACTAACTACTAATCTGAGATTTCAACTTCAATATGATAAAAGTGCTGCACAATTTTCCAAACAATTGTTAGCTGTTGAAAATGGAAAAGTCCCAGTTGATGCGACATCTGGATTAATTACTCTCACTAACGACTTTTGCCGATTTGTAGACTCTCAATTAGCTCTTATTAAAAATGTTTTCCCAAGTATTAGTGAGAATTATCAGAATTATGTTTGGTTAACGGAGTTTTTGAACTCTCTGAAGTTACCAGGACTTCCACCACATAATTTGAAACTTCAAGTTGGTACAGTTATTATGATATTGCGTAATTTGAATCCACCGCGACTATGCAACGGTACGGAAAGTACGCAGGTGAAAATTGCAACTTCCAGTTCGCCTTGCGTTCGCAAGCCAATCGCTTAGTGTTTGCGGGATTAATTGAGAAAGTCATTGTTTTTCACATGGACAGTTTTACGTTGCGTGTTCACGAGTTGGGAAACCATCCTTTGTTTGTGTTAATGTCAAACCAAAAAACAAAAAATGTGGTTTACCAAAGAGCACTTCAACGAAACGGATAATTTGTGGACACGTATAACGCATCGATTCAGTATTTATTTTGGATTCACTTTTATTTATTTACAGAAGTTCAATTAAATAACACTTCATTTTCGTAATCGAAATGAATTCATTACTGTTGTGAATTGAAATAATAATCTTTTAATCACCAAATAAAAAATACATAAATCGAAGCCATCTGGTGGCTAGTTTATTATAAAACTACTCCATATAAAGATAACATACGATTTTTATTTTTACACTTTTTATTTTTATACTCATAATTTATTATAAAATTACTTCAAATAATTAGTTATTGGAATATTAGAATTCGAAATAAAAAGAATGGCATATATATAGATTCTCATAGTATTCAGAAAAAAGTACTTAAAGAAAAGAAATGCAACCTTTTAAGCAAAAAAAAAGCTAAATTATGCTAAACAAAAAGATACCAAACTGTTTAAGTGAAAACAAAAATTTACAAAAACAAAAAAGTTTAATAATTTAAATTGTGCGAAAAATTATTAAACAAACACAAAAGCAAAGCCAAAAACAAACTCAAAATCATAAAAAATTGAGTCGGTGTGTGTATACAAAAAAACAAAAGAAAAAAACAATCATGCGCAATCAAAAAAAAAAAAAACAAAACCAAGAACATCATCTTCATCAACATGAATGCAGTTTTCTGCAACTCCTGCCGCCAATACCTTCCCTCAAACGTGCATTGGACTCACCATATCCGCACCGAGCAGCACAAGTACGTCGATGGAAAAGTTCGGAAATTATTGATGGATACAAGGGACGTATCCTTCAAAACATGTTTGTCAATCAGGGAGCAGCACTCAGGTTTCCAGATGAATTCCTGAATGAAGCGGGACTAGCGCTGCTCCCTCATATTGAAAGATTAATAGCCACTCATACAGCCTCAAAAATAAATTTTGAGCTGTTTGCTGAGTACATGCTGGTAAAAGAGCATGATACTCAATTGGAAATAAAATCGTTCCAGAGTAAGATGAGTCTGCTTACGATTGGAACTAATGTACAAGAATTGTATGATTCCCATTCGATTGTTATTAAAACAAGAATGGAAGAGTTCCATGAGAATGATGGCGGATTTTAGCGGACATTAACTCGCATATTGAGGGTGAAGTTAAATATGCTACAATGTGTTCCTTTAAGAGGGTCAGCATATTTGGATCTGCCACTGAATCTCAAAAATAGAAGAGCTCTCATAAATGTGAAAAACAATGACGACTTTTGCTTCAAGTGGGCATTAATATCGGCAATTAACCCGAGGGACAGTGTTCTTTCCCAATTTCTCAAAAAATGATTCCCATTTTTTTGGGGCATTTCCAAATTTATCCCTCTCGAAAGGAATACGATAGAAATAAGATTTCTGGATACTTTCCGACTTATGCCCTCTAGCCTAGACTCACTTGCAGCTAATTTAATGAGGTTGATTTTAAAGTCTTAAGAAACCAATTTTCCAATTCAACAGATTTCGCTATATTTCGTAGGATTGAAGCTAGTTTTATAATAAATTGACAGATTCTGAATGTTCAGAAGTGGATTACTCCCACGCCTGTCAGCTGTGGTCCCATTTCAAGTTTCTTCACGTAAATACTACTTGGAACTGTATGTAAAAACTGGTGTTTTATTTCTAACAGTCGTTTTTCAAAATTTTATAACAATTTGTTCAAACATTTATAGACATGATCCTGCTCATTATTATTCAACTTCAAGTTTGCCGTGGGCTGCCATGTTACAAACTACAGCAAATTTCTCTCGAATTACTAACAGATATTTACATAATGAGATTTATTCAGAGTGCAATTCGAGGGGGATTAGTTCAAAGTAGTCATAGACATACATAGGCAAACCACAAATATCTAAAAGATTTTGATCCGACTGATCTTCGTGATAAGGAGAAGTATATTATACACTACAAAACATTAAAACAGTGTATGATGTATGGTATGAGGCTCTAGAAGATTCACTCCATCTTAGAGTTTAAACAGAAACCCTGGCTTAAAAAATACATTGATTTAAACACTGAGCACAGAACTAGGGCTTTTAAATGAGGCTGATTTTAAAGTGTTAAGCAAGCATTTTGCCAGTTAAACAGATTTCACTTTACATCGTAGGAAAGGAGTTTTCCCCTATGAATATTTATATTCTGAAGAAAAACTATCAGAAACTTGTCCTCCACCAAGAAGCAAGTCTTATAGAAAATTTACAGATTCTGAATGTTCAGAAGTCGATTACTCCCAAGCATGCCAGGTGTGGTCCCATTTCAAGTGTCATTCACTTAAAGACTTGGAATTATATCTAAATACTAATGTTTTATTGCTAACTAGCAAACCCGGCGAACTCCGTATCGCCACCAGATGGCTTCGATTTATGTAACTTTTTATTTGGTGATTAAAATATTATTATTTAAATTCACAACAGTAATGAATTTATTTCGATTACAAAAATGAAGTGTTATTTAATTGAACTTCTGTAAGTAAATAAAAGTGAATCCAAAATAAATACTGAATCGATGCGTTATACGTGTCCACAAATTATCCGTTTCGTTGAAGTGCTCTTTGGTAAACCACATTTTTTGTTTTTTGGTTTGACGTTAACACAAACAAAGCTGATGGTTTCCCAACTCGTGAACACGCAACGTAAAACTGCCCATGTGAAAAACAATGACTTTCTCAATTAATCCCGCAAACACTAAGCGATTGGCCATGCGACTTGTTAATTGTCATTGCGAACGCAAGGCGAACTGGAAATTGCAATTTTCACCTGCGTACTTTCCGTACCGTTGCATAGTCGCGGTGGATTCAAATTACGCAATATCATAATAACTGTACCAACTTTAAGTTGCAAATTATGTGGTGGAAGCCACACATAGCTACATTGATAACATTATCAAATCTAAAAGTGAAGGGAAAGCATCATCATCATCACCTCAAGGAGCTTCACATCGACGACCCATTCTATCATTAAGAAATAAATTGATTTTAAAATCATTGGGATTTAATATTCAATAAAGTTTTAAAACTAATATTCAAATGAATGAAATTTTTTATGTTCAAGAAAAGCCGGTCAATGATGAAAGTATTATTAAAAAAAGAATACCTACTTATTATCCATATCAACAAAACTTCAAGACGAATGATGAAGTTCGCATCACAATACAGAACCAAGAATTATATGTCCTTCCGTGTGAAAGTTTTCTTCACTTTGAAGGAACACTTAGCAAAATTATTGATACAAATACAGGAACAAGCAGCACAAATAGTGTTAGTGGTATGCTCAATAATAATTGCATGGCCTATTTTCTGGACGAAATAAGATATCGATTACTGGGATTACATCGACTATCAAGAACTTTCTCTCAGTTGTTCAACAGGAAGGAGTTCTTTATCGTAATGCTGGGTGGAGTGGAGGAGACAATATCCCATCCGGAGGACATTTCAGCTTTTCTGTACCTTTAAAAATGTTGATTGGATTCGGAGAAGATTATAAGAAAGTTGTTTTAAACTGTAAACATGAACTCATTCTCCTACTGGCTAAAAACACTGATGATATGTATGTTAAGACAATGGATGGAAAATCTTATAAAATTGATATACATAACATAAGTTGGAAGATCCCCCACATTGTTCCAAGCGATAGTGCTAAAATTAAAATGTTTAATGTAGTTAAAAGTGGAGCTACACTACCACTCGTATTCCGTAGTTGGGATTGTTATATCAATCCCACATTGGTACAAGGAACACATCATATATGGAATGTTAAGCTGTCGGCAAATAGAGAACGCCCACGTTTCGCTGTCATTGCATTTACATTAAATGGACAACTAATCACAAACAATTGCCAAGGTATATCTTAATTCAGTATATCAGTATATCAGTATATCCCTATGAAGATTTAAATATTAAATATAATGAAAATCGGTTTGCTGTCTTGTATGACATGTATGCCAAATTTCCAGAGAGCTACTACAATCGAGAACCACAAGCTCTCTTATCTCCAAAGGAATTCATGAGAAAGGCTCCTATTGTTGTTTTTGATCTTTCATACCAGAATGAATCAGTCAAATCAGGACCGATTGATGTTAAAATTTCCACGGAGCCAACTTCACCAAGTGAGATGGATACAAAGGTATATTGCCTTCTCATCCATGATCGACTAGTTTAATATATTCCATTGACTGGATTAGTTCAACGTATTGTTTAAAAAGATGCGATGGATTTTTTCATTCAAATTTGGGAAATTGAAGCAAGTAGACGTTCACAGTGCCAACAAAATGATGAGTCTTAAAAACAACGACATCAATGCAACCCCCATTACAATCAGACAACTTGTAATCAGGATAAACAATTTCGTCAAAATGTATAAAGAATAAATTTTCCCTGAACACGTGCAATATCTGGAGGAGTGCCTAAAATATTTTAATGAGAGGATGGCTGATACACCACTGGTTTCCAATGTACATGGACACCATTTCGATGTCGATGTAGTTGGTACATATGCCTGTCATTTTTTTACAGTGCTCTCCAACAAATGTTTAAAAATTATTAAAATGTATGTTAGTTTAAAACATCGTTTTTGAAGATTATATTTGAAGAATAAAATTTTATTATATACTCAAAAATAAAATGTATACATTATTTTCGGTTGGGAAATGGTAATGGGATTTCTTTTACAGATTTTTAAAACATTGTAGGTCTGAAGTGGAAGGTCAGGTGTACCCCTCATTCCACTTTTAAGTAAGGGATCGATGGTAAGAAGCATTTGGTGCCTCGTGTTCACACATCAATCTTTTATGTTTTTTGTCTTGTTTTGATTTTATGCATGAGCGTGAGCGATCTCGACTCACTGTTGAGATTTTTCACCTCCTTCCAATTACCCCCTAGGTTATACCTTTTTAAATTGAGGGATAATATTCCTTAAAGGTCACCCAAGAAATCGTAATTTTTGTTTTTTTTTCCCACACTCATCCCACTCCTATGTTACTCTTTTTTTTTAGGTAAGGGAACTGGGGTAGGGTTCCTTCGAAGACTCGTGTGTTTTTGTTTTTCCCACTCTCTCCCACTCTGCATTCATCCCTTTTTTTATGTGAGGGATCGTCAGAAGGCATCTTTCGAAGAATCGTGTTATTTCCCACTCTCCTGCATTTGTCCCACTCCTATGTCGCCTCTTTTAAGCGAGGGAGCGGGAAAGCACGTGCGGGACCGCTCCGTGTGGGATCGCTCGGTGTAGAGTTTAAACACACACCCCTTCACCACTCAATCAGTGACCCTAATTAATTGCATTTTTATTAACCGATGCCCTATTGAAAGGTTGACATCTAACCCTAATTTATTGAATTTTAATTACCATGGCCTCTGGAGATTTTGACAGCTAACCCTAGTTAATTGCATTTTTATTACCAAATCCTTTTAAAAAGTTACAGGTTATTGTAATTAATCTAATATATGACGGCAATTAGCGACATCAAACGTCCCGTCACTGATGTTAACATACTGCTATTTTGATATTATAATGATTTTCTTAATACTCTAAACCTAAAATTTATTGTTAGATTTTTATCCATTTCTAATAGTTTATTTTGGAAACTGAGATAACTTCCTCAAGTCTGTCTAATCTGCCTTCTATTTTACAGTTTTAACATTTAGTTCATTGATAGCTATTTCACTCATCATTGAATCTTTAATCTCCTTTATGGATTTGTCGACATAATCTTAGATAACAAAGTCCATGGATATTTCAGGAATGATGTTGAGAATACACTGTGAAAGGATTAATCTTTCGTGAACACATATAGCTGATCTGATGACCTGATCATTTCAACAGACCTGATCTGGTAAACAGACCTGGTGTGATGATTTGATCTGGTAAACAGACCTGGCCGATTAGCTGATCTTGTATACAGACCTGGAAAACACCTGGTCTGATGATGACCTGATCTAGTAAACGGACCTGATCTGATAATCGGACATGGTCTAATGACCTGATCTGATAAGAACCAACTGCTGCATTGCTTCTCGCCAACTTAAAGTAAAAATTACGCTTAAGCAGCCTACAGTTTGTTGTTGGCTGTGCGATAACATCGCCCACGCGAAATGTACTGATTTTGGTCACAATGCGGCCCTAATATCTGACCGTACAAAATGTAACAGCAACTTGGATTGGACATGCCCCACCTGCCAACCTTTAAAAACTGAGATAATGGCTTTTATAAGATACACAGACTTCTACCAAACAACCCTGTGATTTCTTGATTTATATCGTAATTTTCTCTCTCTTGAATAAGAAACAGAATCCTCTTGAATTGGTTCTTCTTACTTCTTTTCGATTTTTAGATTCCGTAACTAGATTATGAGTTCTGGCATAATCCATTTTCAAAAAAGTGCTAAAAGCTCTTGTCGTAGTCGGAAGTGTACATCGCGTTGTTATTGTTGCGCTCTTCTTGTTTATCGTGTACAATCATCCACACTAAGAAGAATAAAGCTCAGACTTTGTCGAGCTTTTTGCAATAACCGCTGTTGGAGTTTTCCGACGCGTCTAAAAAAAACATAAACAATGACCAACTGCTGCATTGCTGATTCCCAACTTAAAGCAAAAATTACGCTTAAGCAGCCTAAGCGGCCCTAATATCTGACCGTACAAAATCTAACAAAATCTATAAAAATCGAGATAATGGCTTCTATAAGACAGACAGATCTCGAATATCAATCCTTATGTGCTGGTTTTAACGACCTTTTAAGTCGTTTTCACAAGGCGATATCAAACTTTTAGCATCGCAAGCTGTTAAGTGACTCGCTCGAAACCGAACGCAATTTTTGGAATTGCTCCGACTAAAACCATCTTTATCTCATGATTAAATCCGGACGCGACACCAAACGATTTAAAAGCCCACTTGAGCAATAGTTTAAATGCTTCTGCCTCCGATTTTGTTGTCACTAAATTTAACTTCAAACAGATGAGAAACTTTTTCTCTTTTAAAGTCTCTCTTCTAGATGATACTCTTTTTGATAAAGCTCTTCGTCCTTCCGTCTGGCCTGACCATGCAATTGTGCACGAATTCGTTAATAAACCAAAAAATGTTAATAGAGTCACCGATAACTCTGCCGCCATTCGTTCAAAAAACTAACACCACCTTTCACCATACACTATCAAATCGTTCGCAGCTTATTAGGGAAACTTAATAAGTTGTATACAAATAGCTTTTCTTTTGATGCAGATGTTCTTGCTTTTACTGAAACCTGGTTGAATGGGGGTGGTGGTAATTGCTGTTAAGTCATCCCTGCCTTCAGATCTTATTACAATTAATGTCGACGATCATATTAAATGTGTATTTCTCTACATAACGATTACATATATATTTCTTGTTCGTATATACCACCGCGATCAGATACAACAGTTTATTTGCAACACTTATCCCTAATTCAGTTTATTCACTCTAGTCTTCAAGACTTGTCTTGGGCGATTTTAACATTCCCTTTTTGGAGTGGATGCCTTTAGTTAATTCAATAGTGATCATGATTTCTTCAAGGGCATAGATAATATTTGCTTAAATCAAGTCAATTCAGTTGTAAATTCAAATGGCAATCTGCTTGACCTTGTCTTCGCTTCTAGTTTCTCTAACTCATGCGTATCTAGGATCGAACCACTTTCAACACCCGAGGACCATCCTACTCTCGAAACAGTTTTCGAAATATTATCTCTGCCTGCAGTCGATTTTGTACCCAGAACAACTCGTTTATATAGGAAAACCAACTTTGTTGACTAAAATCATCAGAAAATCAGAAAATCCTCTTCTTTCCCAGCATCGCTTCATTTTAACACCTCTGAGGCCAATAGTGATTCGAATATCGCTAATTTATTTTCAGAGTTTTTTCAAACCACTTACTCGTCAAATCCGGTTATTAATTCAACTTCTTACCCCTACTCTCTGCCTTCTTGCGATAACATTTTTATTCCAATTATAGATGAAGATATTGTGTTGGAAAATCTTAAGCTGGTGAAATCTTCATTCTCTGCGGGCCCAGATCAAATTCCTTGTTGCAGTCTTAAACAATGTGCCACGGCATTGTCAAAACCTTTTTCCACAATATTCAATTTGTCTTTACGTCACAGCTATTTGCCTGAAGTATGGAAAGAATCCTTCACAAAAAAGATAGTCGGTCTGACATAAAAAACTATAGGGGGATGGCCAAGCTCTGCGCTATTCCCAAAATGCTCGAGTTAATCATTACCTCGCAGCTTCAACATCAATGTTACTCTTTAATATCGCCATCTCAGCATAGTTTCATGAAACGCCGATCTACTACTACCAATATCCTAGAATTTAGATCTTTCATTTGGAAAGGCTTTAAGCTAAAATTTCAAGTTGACGTAGTTTTCACAGATTTTAGTAAGGCGTTCGATTCTGCCAAAAGCGAACTCTGCTTGGTTTTCCTAATATTCTAGTAAACTGGATCAAAATGTACTTATCTAACCATACACAAATAGTTTTGTTTAATAACTTTCTATGTCCAAATTTCTTCGTTACCATTACCATTACCATTGATGTACGCGGACGATGCTAAAATCTGTATGCACATCAAAAACAATCAATCTCACGTTTTATTGAAAAACGACTTAAACCTTATGATATCTTGGTGCGTTATCAACGGGCTTAATTTAAATCATTTAAAATGCAGTTTCATGTCCTTTTACCGTTCTAAGATATATGTATGTCCCAAATTATTTTCTTGGGCCAAACATCATTGAGCGTATTTCTACTGTATTTGTCCTTGGTGTTCTTTTTAATCATAAATTAAATTTTTCCGATCACATAAGTGTTTCAGTGGGAAAGGCTAGAGGTGTTTTAGCGTTGGGCTAAAGAGTTCGACGATCCCTATACCACCAAACTTCTTTATATCTCGCTAGTTCGTTCTTTGCTTGAATATTGTTCTTGCTTATGGTCATCCCAGTATGTTAAGTATCAAGAGCTCATCAAATCGGTGCAGATGCAATTCCTTCTTTTTGCCTTAAGGGGTTTAAATTGGGAACACCATCTTCGTCTGCCATCGTATACCAGCAGGTTACGGTTCTTGGACATGCCGACACTGCATGACCGCCGAACATGTAATAGTGTCATATTTCGGTATAAATTAATTAATGGCCTAGTCGACTTTGCTCTGAGAAGTATTAGACAGTTCCGACCTCTCTTCCTGGAAATATGCAGATCAAACTTTGATTCCCTTGACTCGTTTCGCATCATGTGCTCGCTTTATAACGAATTATATGATGTCCTCTCTCGTGAAAATCATTGTCTGTGAATGTATCTAATGTTAAGTTTCAGTTATCCTCCCAGCTGTAAATCTTTACCTTGACCCACCCGATGTGAGACGGAGCATATCGGTAAAAAATTCTCCTACTGGGTCGGGGGAAAGATTTTTACTAAGATTAATATTAAGTTTTAATGTTAACACCAAATTATTTGTTAACCAATAACCAAATAAATAAAATAAAAGCAGCCCTGGTTTGATGACCTGATCTAATAAACAGACCTGGTTTGATGACTTGATCTGGTAAACAGACCTGGTAAACAAACAGACATTGTAAACAGACCTGGTCTGATGACCTGATCTGATATCACATCCTGATCTGGTAAATAGACCTGATCTGATACCAGATATGCTGTAAAATAAATTGAATTCCTATTTTCTATTCATAAAAAAACATTTTTTAAATATGAATAATAATTAGGTTTTTAATTTTTGTATATTTGTATTATTTTATTTATTTTGTATAAGCTGAAAAGTAAGGGCTTAAAAATATTTTCCAAATCCGAATTCAAATTAATTTTATTCTTTTATTATTATTGTTATTTTATTATTATATTAATAATCAATATATTTTTTTTTATTTTTATTCGTTATTATTATTATTTTTTTTAAGCTAAAAAGGGCTGAAAATAAAAATACTCAATCCCATTTCTTATTAAAAGATTTAAATTTCAAAATGTTCATATGTATATATATATTTTTATATTATATATTTTTTTAAAATATTTTTTGAGAATAACTCGAAGATACAGTCTTCAATATGACTGTACTTATCTGGAAGGTAGACATAATGACTAACAAGCTCCACCATTATATTGAAGGCAAATGTTCCCTTCACTCTTTTTGCATTAAAAATATCAAACCCTATGATACAGGGCAGATTGCAGCTTGCCCTCAGTCAAGTGTTAGTGCTGGTGGCGGCTGTGATCATTACGCTCGATAAAGTTGGTGTTGAAGACGATGCTGTCACAAAATGCTTCCTGATCGGCGAGTGTTTCTTGCTGAATGATATTTTTTCTAGACGAGCTGCCTCATGTTATAAGCACCAAGGAAAACATTTCTTCTCCCACTACCTAACACATGTGCAGTGGAAAGGAATCGTCTCAAATTGAGTATATAAAGAACATGAGACGAAAATAAATGTCCACAGTTGAAAGTACCAAATTTTTGGAAGCGATGATAATTGTAGCTAAGTTTTCTCCTAAATATTTAACAACTTCAAAAGGTGGTTGTAAATTTCCAAAACTATAAAAAATAGGCTTCAAAACCTTTCTTAAAATACGCTACCCAATACGTTCCTTATGATGTCGAGTCTGCTAAATTTATATTGTCCCCACTGAAAATGATGTGGGAATTCGGGCAACGCATCTTTCATATAAACTCCTCAAAAGTGCGGAAAATTTGTAAAGGCAAATCTCATTATATCAAAGTTGGATAATGTTCTTTTGGGTAGCTCGCTCTTTTAGTAGTTTTTTTGTATCGTGGCAAACTTTTTAATATTTTTTGAAAATATACATCCATATCCTTTTTTATATGGTTGTAAATACAATCCCTTCCCCAATGCTACCGTTTCAATGTTTCTATTGTGTCTCTGGTTTTCCTGAAGCTGTGCTTTTGCACCTGCACCTGTGCTTTTCCTACCTGATGCTAAACTACCCACAGAACTAACGGCTGTTAAAATAGGTACCAGTGGCAAGAAACCACCAACTTTTGGGACGGATATAACCCGAGGAATTAAGGCTTAGAACATCCCAAGCCCTATTAATTAAAACTGTATCTGCTTTATGATATTCACTCAACTTTTTACTATTTGAATATGCAATATCATGTTCTTTACAAGGCTCATCCAAGATCGCCGCTTGCTTATTGTTCCTCTAGCTTAGTACACGCAATAAATTTGACGTCGCCAATGCGGCGCACAACTAACCGAGTACTCGGTCGCGAAACTCATTTCGTGCATTGCTTCGCCGTTCGGATACGGTAAATTTTCTACTCATGCCCTCATCACATTTGCCAAATCCGTTTTACTCAATGTCTCACTCAGTTAGTCAGAACTTTAAATGAGAGTACCAAATGCTGCTTTGACTGTATTTATGCAGACCTCTAGTATGCATCCTTTGATGATCCGTGTTCACAAACTCACACACACACATGTGTCTACTATACATATATACCCTATAAACTCAAACATAGAAAGCCTTCCTAAACTAACTAACTTAGTACACACATAATTTCCTCGCAAACTTTATTTATACTTTCTCCTATTGCGCCTACTAACATCTAACCGTAATAACCTAACGTTTTTTTTGGCCAGTCCCGCATGACGGCAACGCCTTTGGCCGCTCCAAAGTCCAAAGTCCCCGTTTTAGTTTCCCCAAATGTACTCATCACTGTAAAGGTTTGTTCGTTTGTCTCCGAGGCTCTTTGATTAAACATTTATATCTAATCTGGCTGCCGTTTTATTTGTGCGTTAAGTCTATTATCTTGATTTTGTTATTATAATTACTATTTTTATTATATCTTTCACAAGGTGATCATCATAAAATCTCAACTCCATAAAAGCTTGGTTTAGTGTAATTGAAAGTGAATTTTGAAAATTTTCTATCAATTGTAATATGGATTTTGAATTTCTTTAATTTTTTTTCCCCATCGCTGGATGTTTGTTGAACTTGCGACACTTGGTGGAAATGCGCCAATGCTCCTACCGCATGATAGGTTTCTATGTTTTACAGTTTTTCATGGAAAAAAAAAACTGTTCTTATCTTGGCATAGTACGAAAAAAACTAGTTTCCACCAAATAAGAAGTATTTGCAATGTTTTCAGAGCGTGGGCAGTCTAGCAAGCTTGGATTTTGCACACTTCCGATATTTGCCGCCAGGATTATAGAGAAATTAAGAGCAAAGCCCCTTACTTCACAATTTTGTTTCAAATGAGTGCTACTGCACGAAAAGGATGGCAGATGTTCCAATTCTTTTTCTTCCGTTATGTGGCGGCTTGGTGAATTAGAATTCGCTGTAGCGAATACAGATGTAAGAAGGCAAATTCCAAATCGTAAGCAGATATTTAGTTCAGCCAGTTGAACACGGAACTTAAGTTCAGAATATCGTGCATTTCACGGTCGCCAAATTTATGTTTCCAGCATATATCCATGGTAATTTAAACAACAATGTGTTCAGTTTGATGGTCTGCTTTACAATTATTTATTCAGCACGAACTGTTGGTCTTATTTAATAAACAATTAATAAATGCACTTGAAGTCACATATCATTAAAATGTATAATATTTTACTTGTAGAAACCAGTTTTTATATGTATATGTATACATTCATATATATTGTATAAAGCTTTTCTTCGTTTTTATCCCATTTTAGGAAGCACAAGGAATCAATTAAGCTAAATTTTGCTGGAATTGAAGCGATTAAAAAGCAAATTGGGAAGGAGATTGAACTAAACAACAAGCTTGAATCGTTTAAACAAAGACTTGCCGATGAGACTAATTCCCTACGACGAGACTGTAAGTAATGCGTTATTATTTTTTACTTATTATATAATTTACATTTTTTAAGCTTGTTTATAACTTAACTTTTTAATTTAAGGGATGCCAAAAACTATAGAGAAATCTCAAATTTGTGAGTCATTTCAAAATTTTAGATAAAGCAATAACTTTTCATTTGCAGCATCATTTGTAGATCAGTCATTTCTCCATGTTGAAAAGTTTTAGGTTTTACTGTTTATTTCAAGCGGAGCAGCAGTGCCGTTTCCGCTTTGGATTTGATTCTCAATTTTACATTGTTCCTTAAGACCTAATGAAGGCTAAGGCTAAGTCAGGCTAAGTCAGCGGAGGTCTATGTATATCTTATGTATACAACTATGCTCGGTTAGTCTGGAACGCCAGGGAATATGCACAAACACTTGGCTTCATACACATGTGGGGCCCGCGCGTGGCAGTTTTGCTGACACTTGCATTATCCGTCCAATGTATACAGACCGGCTCAGAATTCGACCACTTGGTTATGGAATGTATATTTTATGTTTATTTATTCATATGCAGCAATGTTTGAAGTACAGTGCGCATTCGATATATATATATGCATATTGCATCTCCCTCCTTTTGAAAAATAATGTAATTATATGAAGTTATTTTTTTTTTTAACATTGTAACATTAATATTATTTTCAGCCGAAGGCCTTAGCTGCTATGGCTCTTAGACCCTAGTTAGCTCTTAGTTTAGAACTATTTGTTAGCTTTAGATAAATAAATAAAAAAAATATTTTCATTATTTATTAAAACGAAATATTGAGTAAAAAAAAAATATAAATATATATATATATATATATATAGTAGTGACATGTTCACATATCTATATATATATATATATTCAATATATATATTTACAAGAACATTTAAAGTGAATGCATTATTTTAATGAAATAATTATAAATTGTTGGATATAAAAAAAAAAGTTTGATGTGCTTATAATTATAAAATGAATAATTTTAACCTATCCTTATGTACTGTATGATTTTTATTCCCATAACCGGATATTCTGATGTTATCTCTTTCTTTAATGTCTTTAATAGTATATGGGTCTGTATATTTAAAATCTATCTTATGACCATTTTCATTTTTTAATAAAACTTGATCTCCTATTTTAAGTTGAATATCTCTAGTCTTTCTATCATATTCTCTTTATTCCTTATTTTATTATCGTCTATCATAATTCTAGCTCTTATATAAGCTACTTCTAGCCTTCCATGCTTTTCATATGGACTATAATTGTGTGCCATAGAGGGTGTTGTATTAAAACAATATACGAAGTACATCTCAGTTGATAAAACCGATTGGGATGTATGGCTCATCCCAATAGGTTTTATCAATTGAGATGTATGAGCGGATGAACTCATTAAATGTTTTATGGATTCGCTCCACGGTTCCTACAGTCTAGTGAAGGTGTGCGGTAGAAGTTATGTTTTTGATGTTTATATTTAACATAAATCTTCAATTATTGAATTTTTATATTCTGTTCCCATGTCCGTTATGAACGTATTCATTGGACCGTAATAAAATCTTCGAATAGCAAAAGTGCTACTGTTTTTGCATTTTTGCTTTGAATTGGTATTGCCACAAGGTATTTAGTTAAATCACAGATTAAAGTTACCGCATATTCATTTCCTTTCTCAGATTTAGGTAGTGGAACGATCGAATCCACGATTACCCTGTTGTGGCGTTTCTGTAATGGTTAATGGAGTCATCGTGTGCGTGGTTGTTTCGCTTTTTGGCATTTGGGACATTTTCTGATGTAGTCTTTTATGTATTTGGACATTCTTTTCCAAAAATTATGTCTTTTCACCTTGGCCAACGGTTTTGCAATACCAGAGTGATCTCTTTGTATTGGTTCATCATGGAATGTAGACATAATAGCTTCTTTTTCATTTTTTATTAAGGTCACCGGGTTGAGTAGCGCTACTCTTAATGTAATCAATATCTTATGGCCCATTTGTTTGAAGGTATATATTGAAACATGTTGAAAGATATTTTCCCACGGTGCCACTTTGAGTTGGCTAATTTTATAGATACCGGCTTGCGTTTCAAGCATTTGAAAGAATTGATCTAAATCAATGGTTTCATTAGTATATAAATCGCTTACATCGTATATTGCTGTTATTTTGCTGACATGTTTAAATAAACATGTCATATTGTTTAAAAAGCAAGGTCACTACTTTACGCACTTCGTCATTGTTTATGTTTACGCATTTCGTCATTGTTTATGACACTGTATACGTTGGGCTTTGAAGCTGCATTTGTAGGTTGCCTAGGCAATTCTTCTTTATCTTTTCCTGCGCAGGATTCTTGTCTACATTGATATCTTGTACTGACTTTATTTATACTTCCGGTAATATTTTGTAATTCTTTGATGGTTACCCTTGATAGCGCATCAGCTACGTAATTATCTTTTCCCTTTAAATATTCGACTGTGAAATTATACTCTTCTAATTCAAGCCTTATACGTGTTAGTTTAAAACTTGGATTTGTCATTGAAAATAGATATGTTAATGGTCTGTGATCTGTTTTGATTGTAAAGTGTTTTCCATAAATATATGGTCGAAAATGTAATATTGCCCAGTGTATTGCAATGGGAAGTTGAAGTCCATTATGGCTTGATTTAAAACCGCTACACATGCTTGCTTACTTTCGTCAGTAATTACACAAAATTCTTTGCTAAAATCGGGATATTGTAGCAAAGTAGGTTCCATAAGTTTTTGTTTGTCTGCATTGTGCGGAGCTGGATAATTCATAATAACGTCGTATTTCTTGTCGTCTGGAAGTACTCCTTTATCTGTACATTTATGACTGAAAAAATTAACTTATGCATGAAAATTAAAAATTTTGTTGGATATAACTTTAGTTGTATTTCCTACAATTCTTAAAAACATCTGTTAAATTTTTAAGCAGATGTTTTTCGGAACAACCTATAACTATTAAGTCATCCATATAAAGGAATGCTTGTGAAGGTTCTAGTCCAGAGAATGCAATTGTCATCATTCTCTGCAATGAATTAGGCGCTATCTTTAATCCAAAAGGTAATAGCGTGAAGCGATACGAGCCATTGCTGTTTACCCCACCCTACCATGATCACTTTAGTGTATTATAGTGTAAGCAAATAATGTAAACAAAACAAAAGCGCAACAAGTATTTATCAGCTGTTTTCTTTTCTGCCCTCTCCTCTAAAAATCAAACATCGGTAGAGTAGGCAGGCACTATCCGATCGCAGAACACCAACAACAGATAATTTGGTTTCAACTTTTCTGAACCACCTAGCAGTAGTTAATGTTTTAGTGCCCCCGAAAGAAAAAAAAACCCTATTTGCATTCAGAAGATACATTTTTATTAATTCCGATAAATATATATATGCAAAACATTTCACAAATATAACAAATATAAAAAGTATGCTAAAATATACAAAAATTTAATATAACACATAATATTATTATTTTTATTGTTAACCACCATATTGTTACATCGCTTACACGATGCATGATGTTGCTTCTTCGCTCAACGACAGCAACATAATTAATTTAATTAATTAATTACAATCCGCTCTTATTACAAATTTATGCGTATCCGATGGCATTTGTTCTAATGCTGTTTTGAACATGTTAAACGTAGCATTATTAGCGTGAAAAATGCTTGCAACTGTTCTATAATTCGTCTCTTTAACTGTTGTGTTCCCTGTATATTGCACTGCACATTCAGCTGATCCACCATCTACAAAATGAAATAGATTTGCAGAAATTGATATGGTTCATCTGGTGTTAGCACCATTGAACCATGGAAATATATTTTTGTCCTTGTATCTGTAATTGCAAACAATCATTTGTTAAAGAATACGCTGTAACTTCTGATCGTGTGATAGTGTAGTGTGTGGTGTATCATGGTGTTGGTGTGAGTTTTTTTTCTATTCTTAATTAAACACTAACACAATACAACAATACATTTTAGGAACTGCGGCGGGGCAAGAGCCCGCATTGTGCGGTACGGCCGTAAGGCATTGCTTCACATAACGGGAAGCTCAGCCCGTCCGCTCGGAGAGAAGAGGGCGTCGAACGGATTGGCCGCGTTTTCCGCGGGGTGTTGGCCACGTCTGCGGAAAAAAATGTTTAGTGCCAGCAGTACTCACGCGGCCTACCGGGACGGCGGCGCTTCACATCTTCGGAGAGGGGTGTCTCTCCCCAGTTCTCAGCGGGCTGCACTATTGGCAAGGTGGCGGCCCACATGATGTGGCAGGTAATGCCAGCTGATCTACTGGACAGCTGATGATAGTGCTAGAAAGCACGAAACGCGCTTTAAAGCTTACACGCCACAACGTCCAGAGGGCGCTTTCTCTGCCGGGTCACAGATCAGGGGCGCTGCGTACTTACCAGCGATCACGGACAAATGCTAACTGCTACGAGTTGCACTTGTCGGTCGACACCGGAAGCGTAGCACACCTTTTCGGGCAAAGAAGCCCCGAAAGCCGAGCGTAGTACTCCGGAGGAGAACGAGGTGGCACACCTTGGAACGGGGCTCTGGCGACCGAGGCGGGGCGGTATAACCCCATCGAGCAGTAGGGGAGAAATCCCCGGCCACAGATGGACGCCCCGGAAAATGCTCTACTCAAGTTTGCGCAGCGCCAGTCCCTCTTTGGGGCGGCGGCTTATCGCAGCGGGACAACAAAATTCACTCCGTGTCTGCGCCACACTGGCCGGCGGGGTGGTCTGCGTCTGTGTCGTACCGACCGGCAGAATCCACAACCTGGCGGAAGGTATGAAACGCGCCCCCTGCAGCAGGGTTAACATGCTGCCACAAAAAGGAAAGAATGTCGCCTGGCCGGCTAAAAAGGACCCCACCAGGTGTTAGCGCTGCCGCGCACTCCCACGCATCGGAGGCATCGCAGGAGGGCATCGCGGTGGTGACCGTCGTGGCCACCGCCACCCCCAAAAGGGACAGGGACTCACCAAGTCCCAATGGTCCAGCCCGCCCACCCAAAAAGGCTAAGGCTCCACATCTCCAGATCAAGAAGATGGGTGAGATCCTGGCCGACCTGTTGTCTAAGGTTAATGAGCAAAAGGTCCGAAGCATTAACCAGACGATGAAGAACGCCTACGCGAGGCTGAATGAAATCCAGGTGGCGTTGCAGCAGCAGGCCTCGGCCGCCCCTCGCACCGGTGCGGTGGACCAGACAGCCACAGGGCGCTTGCTGCCTCCGAGCGTGCCCGAAGGGCGGAAGGGATGCGCAAGCACCCAGACTGTTGACAGTGGGATGCAAACGCTGACAGTGCGAAAAAAAAGAGGTCGCAGCTAAAACAGAGCCGTGGAGAAGACTTAACCACAAGGCTGAGGCTAAAGGACCGACAGCGGGGCAGGGTCCACCTCCCAAGCGCGCACCGCAACTGGGGCCGGCATCCACAGTCAACACAGAAAGTGGATGGGAGGTAGTGGCTAGGAAGCCACGGTAAGATCGTCGCGCACGCCCAGACGCCGTCATAGTGGAGGCTCCCGGGAGAACGTACAGCGAGGTGCTCGCGATGGTGACCAGGAGGGACGACAAGCAACTGTCAGATCTTGGAAGCTGCGTTTCCAAGGTGCGCCGTACCACTAACTTACTATCAGGTGCAGGAGCCCGGTGGACAGCAGCGGGTGCTGCATCAGGTGCGGCTAAGCAGGTCACAAGGCAGCCGCCTGCTGGAATGAGCAAGTGCGCCTTCACGGCAAAAGAGCCGGAAGAGAGGCTACCCTGCGCTCCGGCACCAGAACCTGCCCGGAAAGGAACGGCGGTAGTCCATCACGGACAGCATGCAGTTGATTCAACTCAACCTGAATTACTGTAGAGCCGCGCAGTACCTACTGCTGCAGACGGTGCGAGAGGTCCCGGCGGACGTCGCCATCCTGAACGAACCCTACAGGGACAGAGAAGCAAGAGAGTGGGCGAAGGATCGGACTGGAAAGGCGGCTCTCTCGCTATGCGGTGCCAGGAAGGGGCTGATGTCCGCCATTCTGTCAGCCGACGGATATGTCCGGGCAGAAGTCGGGGGCTATACGGTCTATAGCTGCTACCTAGCCCCTAGCCTCACGCTTGACGCGTTCTGCAGAAACCTGGACCACCTTTGTGGCGACCTCCAAAGGCGGTCGCTATAGTCGCTATAGTCGGTGGCGACTTCAACGCGTGGGCCCAGGAGTGGGGCACCACCAGGACCAACGCCAGAGGGCGGGCCGACCGACGTACGTGGAGCTCCTGAACGAGGGGCAACGGCACACGTTCGAGTACCTCTAGTACCTCGATCTCCCGGCACGCCAGATGAAGGGTCAGCGACCTATACACCGGAAGCGATCATGAGGCGATCCTGTGCACGGTAGGCGCACCTGCACGAGAACAGCGAGCGGAACCTCGACACACAAAGGCGTACAGGAAAGGCACTCTGCGCACCCGGACCTTCGCGAGCGCGCTGGCGTGTATGGATATCGAAGCGCGTACCGAGGAATACAAGGCCGCGAGGAGAGCTCTCAAATCGGCCATAAGAAAGGCAAAGAGAGAGTGTTTCCTGCGGCTTTGCGATGAGGCGGAAAAGGACCCTTGGAGCAGCGCGTACATCCTGTACGTCGTCAAAGGAAAGATAGCGGGTAGCTCCGCCCCGTCAGATCCAGAAGCCCTGGATGGCATTGTGTAGGCCATGTTCCCGAGAGGAGCACCAGTGACCATGCAGCATAGCGCAGGACTTCACCACAACGACGACTGCGAAATAGCAGAAGAGGAGGTACTCCGGCTGGGGAAAAGCGTGCACCCCAAGAAGGCGCCTGGACCGGACGCAGTACCCAACCGAGCGCTGAAGCTGTCCATCGCACTACACCCGAAGGAGTACGCCAAATTGTACTCGAGGTGCCTGAGAGAGGGGTTTTTTCCGGAGAGGTGGAAGCAGCAGAGGCTGCTGCTCCTAGCCAAGCCGGGCAAGCCTCTGGGGGAGCCATCATCCTACAGGCCTACAGGCTCGGCGAGGCAATCGAAAAGACTGGCGGGCTCTTCCCGCACGGCTTCAGAAAGGGCAGGTCGACGCTAGACGCAATCGAGAAGCTGAAGGAGTTAGCCGAGACGGCGATCGCCGGCACGGGGTGGAAAGGCGGATCAGAGGCGGTCCAGTAGCCACGCTGGACATCAGGAATGCCTTCAACACCGCCGACTGGAGTCGAACGCTGGAAGCCCTGGCTGCCCTGGACACTGGGTACCTACTTCGAGTATTACAGATGTACTTCAGGGAAAGGGTGCTCACGGTGGAATCGGAGTCGGGTTCCAGGGCATACCAAGTCTCAGCCGGAGTCCCGCAGGGCTCCGTTTTGGGACCCTGCTCTGGAACGTCATGTATGACGGGGTTCTGCGGGCTGCTGCGGGCGGCAGCGGAGGCTATCGAACAGTGGTTCTCAAGGGCGGGCCTTGAGCTGGCAGCGCACAAGACGGAGGCGGTGCTATCATCGGAAAGCGGTGGAAACGGCGGAAATTCGCGTTGGTGGAGCCGTAATAGCCTCGCAGAGGGCTATCAAATACCTCGGCGTTCTCCTTGACACTCGGCCTGCAGGACCGCAGGAGCGCTCTCCCGCATGTTGCCGGCGAGTGCATTCCAGACCATCTCGGACGACGTAGTGCTAGTCATAGCCGGGCCACTGCAGAGTTGGTCCTTGAAAAGGCCGATCTGCGTGGCAACCATGCGTCGGAAGGTGTCGGAAAGACCGCGCGCATAAAAGCCGCCAGGAAAAGGATCTACGAGAACTGGCAGACCAGGTGGGACGCCTCCTCCAAAGGACCTCCATGGACCCACAGGCTGATCCCAAACATAAGGGCTGGATGACGAGGAAGCACGGCCAGGTGGACTTCTGCCTAACACAGGTGCTCAGCGGGCATGGTTGCTTTCGCAGCTACCTGAAGAGGTTCGGCCATGACGAGGAAGAAGGTTGCCCAGAGGGCGGAGCAGGGATCCCTGAGGACACGCACCACGTCTTCTTTGAGTGTTGGCGTTACGAGGAGGACAGGACGACGCTGGAGGCGAAAGCAGGGGCGGCCATAGGCGTGGATACGCTGGTGCCGCTGATGTTAGCGGATCCAAAAACATGGGACGCGGTGGCTGAGTATTCGGCCAGGATCATGAAGTCGCTGAGGTCCCTAGAGAGAAGGAGGAAGGAGCGGAGTTCCTAAACTTTGTGTAATTTATTGTATATTATTGCTAGTGATAAATAAATAATATAAAAAAAAAAAAAACATCCTGCAGTTGCGAATTTATATAAACAAAAAAGGGTGCCAATCCTCCGCTGCTGTGCCACTGCCTTTATTCTGTTATCACTGTGTTACTTCTGAGTATTTCGCACGTGCTGAGCCTTCGGATGGCACTTGGTTCTCTAGATTCGTCTTGATTTCGGGAGAACTTGATCGCAAAAGAGCAATTCGATCAAGCGGAAATTCGGTTGACAGAGTACAGGGTTGCAGTACTTCATCTGTCCAGCGATCGAGATGCCAGATCTGTTGCACCTTAACAGCATTAATTTAAGAGCTGTTAAGCGCGAACTGACATCGAGGGATAATCGATTTATTTTATTGATTTAACTTTATTAAAAAATCCTAACAGTGATTTGTTTGTTTACATTGTCGTATAAGCGTACCCGCAATGTTAATTGACTTTACTTTATTGATAATATTGGCAGTGGAATCCTCTGACTTAACGCGTACTATTGCTATTTTCGGAGGATATACTTCTAGGCTATAGAATTATTATTATAATTTTTTTCAGAGAATTGGCTGATTTCGTTGTCATTCATTAATGTTTTAAAATGAGATTTAAATCGCTTTTGTGATCTAAATTTTACTTTGAAATGAGCTGTTTTTTCCTTTACTTTAAAAATATATATATATATATATTTGTGATTACTTATTTTCCTGCCTAATTAGTTTTGTATGATTTTCAGGCCACACGCTAATAGGGCAGAAAAGGTTCCGCTTAATTTTACAATTGGTATTTATAAGTATAAAAAAATATATATCATAGTGATAGTTAAAGAAAAATAGGCGCTCTTGATAGCTCTGCGATCACTTTTCCTTTGCCCGACTTGGGGCATCAGACGATACTGGTGCTGGCTGCACAGGTTGTCGCTTCTTTTGGTGGGTGCCCTTGGAGGTACTGTCGGCTGACTTTTCCATGGCCCGACTTGGCGCGTCGGGCGGTACCGGTGCTGGCTGCACAAATATTTTGTTTTTTGATAGGGCACCGGTGCTGGTTATCGCACAGGTATATATGTTACCAATGTTAATGAGTAGCTAAAAGTCGGTACATATCTTGGGTGATTATTGGATTATTGGATTCGCAAAAACAGCATAACCGTACTTATGGAACGTATGGTTATGCTGTCTTTGATAGTGTGCGCTTGGCCGAACGAGCACATAGCTTGGTACAGTCTTTTTAAGTTAAGTTTAATTTATGTTGTAGTAAAGAGCGCTTGGCCCACCGAGTTAACTCCAGCCAACGCTATTTTCATTCAACGCTATATTCATTCATTCGGTTAACTAGCCTTAAGGGCAGTTAGCAACGGAGGTAGTTACTCCCAACCTAGTCTTCCCACAGGAGAAGCTAGGAAGCCAGCGGCAACAGCTCGGCACACCAACGAAAGCAGCCAGTCACGTAAGCAGCTGCAACTTCACCCCCTCCCTTCACAGACTGCGGCGAGGGACCACGCGGGGATACACTTAAAATATAATTGTCGCTCAACTTTAATACCGAATCCACGACACACGATGAGATCGAACAAAAATTGACCCTCGTAACAAACAAAATTGTCATGACACATGACCGAGGAAAGAGCTTCATTAATTAATACAGAAGTTAGGGCTAACGCCCCACATGTGTTTATTTCCGGTCTAAGAATTGTGTTTCCAGCACAGCATGCCAGCAACACTGGCATAAGCTAGAGAGGCAGAGGCCAGTATTGAACGAAGCATGTTCGCGGCCACATATGCCAAGGCAGTTGACCACAAAAATCAAAATTTTGATTTCCACAATGGCCAATTCCGGGCACCTCAGAAACAAGGGAGAAAACCCGGTGACGACTGCGGCCCAGAAAAACTCACATTTTTTAAAGAAACCAAACAAGTATCAAAACAACGATTCCTGGCGTAAACAGGAAAACTGGGTAGATCAGGGTAAACAAAACCAATCCCCGGAACCTATCGACAAAGATCCATCATCCTCTAAGTTCCGACACACTACGAATATTAGGCAGGGAAACAATACTCACATTTTAGTCCATTTTTTTTACTTGATGACACTAACACCTTTGAAGCCATAATAGGGTTCGACTTACTAAGCGGCATTCGATTTACGTAACAGCGTAATTATGTATGGAAACATATCTGAACAGCTCGAATACCAAGAATGCGATAATGTAAACTTCATATCGATATCGATGACTTAATAGTCACAAATTCAGGAAAGCTGAGTTTAAAACAATGAGCCTTAAGAGGTAACATTTGTTTTCGCACTCTAACGAGGCGCTACCGCTTAACACCTCGATGATTGCCACAATTCTTACGGAGACGATGAACGAACCATCGCCGATCGTTACCCTATGCCAAGTATTTCTATGACTCTAGCAAAACTTAGGAAAGGCAAAATTGCTTACAACCCTATCGTGGTACCACCACATTTATCTGGCTGAAAAAGACCGCGAAACAACTGTTTTCTCCATAAAAGGAGGAAAGTACGAATTTTGTCCGCTACCCTTTGGACTAAAATATGCGGAAGCATCTTCCAAAGGTTGATTTGCTACGTCTATGTCGACGACGTGATAATCCTCTCCGAAAATGCTGCTGGTCACGTTATACACATTGATGCAGTCCTAAAACGCCTGTGCGAAGCCAACATAAGAGTGGCAACAGAAATAACAAAAATTCTTTAAGGAAAGTGTGGATTTTTTAGGTTTCATTGTGACATCAAACGGAGCCATAACAGACCGGAAAAGTAAAAACCATCCTGGAATATACCGAACCAAACAATTTCTTCAGTTTCAGGTCTTTTCTAGGATTGGCCAGTTACTACAGAAGTTTTGTCAAAGACTTCGCTACCATAGCTAGACCATTTAATCTCATACTTTGGGGAGAGAATGGAACAGATAGCAAACACATGTCAAAAAAGGTAGCTATCGAGTTTAATGAAACCCAACGCAGAGCGTTCGAGCACCTGTGAGACATTTTATCATCGGAAGATGTCATACTTTAAACTCCCTTTCGACTTAACCACCGATGCCTCAGCAAGCGGCATGTGTGCTGTATTGTCCCGAAAATGGATGCCAATCACGATGATTTCTCGCACGTTAAAAGAACTTAACTACGCATATTCGCATATTCATATTCGCGAATGGAATTCGGCAAGTGCAGACGTGTATTTAGTTCTCTTGTGCTCCGGAAGACAATCGTTGAAAAAAAAAACCCGATACAAAACAAAAATAAACGGCGCAGCGCCAACTAGCTGCAACTAGCGCAGCACCGACTAACGCCCCACTTAAAAAGCTAGGTTCGACCATACAGACTGGCATGGATCGCTACGTAAATATTAAAAGAAAACTAAGTCCACAAGACACGAAAATGGGAAACGTCGCAAAAATCCATCGGGCCTCCTCAAGCCAAGGAACTGTGCAAAACTCTAACACAGCAAACAGATTTGAAATTTTGACTGATAAATCTGACGAAACCCCTTCCGCAGTCATTGATAACGACAAAAAGATAGCGTCGCTTGCGGAGGGCTGCATACCTCTGCTATGTGTGAACTAAAAAACAAGCCAAACAGCAGAAAATGCAGTAACTGCGGAGGAGACCACACAGCAAACTACAGAGGCTGTCCAGTATACAAGGAGCTAAAAAGTCGGATCAACCAACGAGTGTCAACCGCACGATCTCACCATACACCACTGATACCCTCAAAATCCACACCAGGAGTCTTCTTTTCGTCAGCAGCCCGATCTTCACTCGGCAGTTCCACTATAACTAAAAATGTAAGCTTTGCAAGTCTTTTGAAATCGGATCACTCGAGCGCTGCCTACAATGTCCAAACACCTTCTACAGTCCCCTACCAACCTGCAGAGCAGGCAGAAAATAAAATGGAAACGATGACTCTCAGGTTGCAACAAAGTATAAATGAATTCATGTCTTTTATGCGAACTACTATGCAAAATATGTTGGCAAATCAAAATATTTTGATTCAGATGCTCCAAAGCACCTTATCAAAATAATCAATGGCTCCCCTGCGCATTGCACTGTGGAATGCCACGGCACAAAAAAAAACAAAACAATGCTCCCTAATAACACGCATAATCTCTTGAAGTCTTATCTTTATAACAGGATATTTGCTGTGAGGTGTAATACTTCCATGTCAGCTGAACACAACATCGAAGCTGGTGTTCCTCAAGGCAGCGTTCTCGGGCCAACTCTATACCTACTTTACACTTCTGATATCCCTACGAGCAGCCAACTGACTATGTCTACACTTGCCGACGACACCGCGATCCTCAGCCGATCTAAGTGTCCACAACAAGCTTCAGCGCAACTTGCGACCCACCTTGATGCAGTAGAGAAATGGCTCTCAGACTGGCGTATAAAAGTAAACGACCAATAGAACAAACAATTAAATAGACGAAATTGCCCTAGCCTCACACTAAACAACACCGTGCTTCCTCAGTCAGAAGAAGTAAAGTATCTTGACAGAAGGCTTACCTGGCGCAAGCATATTGAAGCTAAACGAACTCACCTAAGGCTGAAGGCTAACAGTCTGCATTGGCTTATAAACTCCCGCTCCCCCCTCAGCCTGGACTACAAGGTCCTCCTCTACAACACCGTTTTGAAGCCAATCTGGACTTATGGCTCCCAGTTGTGGGGGAGCGCCAGTAACAGCAGCGCAGAAATCGTGCAGAGAGCCCAAGCAAAGATCCTGAGAACCATCACTGGGGCACCGTGGTACGTTCAGAGTGGAAACATTCAGAGAGACTTGAATATACTCTAAAAAACTACGCAACTATCGAAGAGAATTATTGGCAATTTTTGGGCTATAGGGAAATTACAAAACTACCTATACGGCACCAAAGAGATCCGGATCCTTACGGACCACCAAGCTCTTACTTTCGCTGTATCCGAGCGAAATATAAATGCTTAAATTAAACGATAGAAAGCATTCATCGAAGAACATAACACCAAAGTGTTTTACAAACCCCGAAAGGAAAATGTTATGGCCAACGCCTTGTCCCGTCAAAATATTAATGCTATACAAAACGAACCCCAATCACTATTCACAGTGAACTCTCCTTGACCTACACGGTCGAAGCTACCGATAAACCCTTGAACTGCTACAGGAATCAAATAATCCTGGAGGAAGCAGAGCACCCTTTACGACGACATTTTATAGTTTTCTGGACGAAAAACCGACACATAATCCAATTCAATACCACGGACTCGCTGTTCGGATTGGTCAAAGAGGTTGTAAACGCAGATATTGTTAACGCCATTTACTGCGACCTCTCCACACTAGCATGCATCCAACATGTCTTAGTGACTGAATTCCCAGCAACCAAGTTCTAGCAATGCAAGAAATTCGTGAATGACTTCAGGATTACTACTCTCCAACGAAGTGGTTATAAACTGAAATACAAGCACCAATGGGAAGTACAACAGACACCCCAAGAAGCAGGAGTTGGGGGTCACACCAGCCCCCTCATATGCAGGCGAAATGCTGCATACACATCTACAAAAGGTTTTTCTTAACCTGCGTAGATAAATTTTCAAAAGTCGCTGTTGTACAGCCATTACTTTCAAGGCAGCCCCATATTACAGCTGGTAAATTTTTTCCCAAATATCAAAACGATATATTGCGATAATGAAGTATCCTTCAACCGGAGACTAAAACCTCATTATGGAAAAATCTATATGACATTGACATTAATTCACCCCAGCTCAAACGGGCAGGTTGAGCGATTCCACAGTATCATAACAGAATTTGCTAGGTGTATTAAAATCGACAAAAAGGTGGACGATATGGTGGAACTCATTATGAGAGCAACTGTAGAATATAAGACAATACATTCAGTGACAAGATTGTCACCCAAGCATGCCTTGCACTCACCGATGACGGACAGAAATTGGCAATAATAAGCAATATTGAAAAGGCACAACAGACCAATCTAGATAGGTACGCAACCCAACTAGACAAAACCGAATTTTTGAGGTAGGAAAAAGTATACCTCACAAATAACAAATGGTTAGAAAATAAACTAACCGCACTGTATACAGAGGAGCGTGTACAAGCAGAAATAGGAACGTCTGTCCTTATTAGAGGGAGGGTGGTCCACAAGGACAACCTTTGATAAAAGTGCACCTCAACTTATCTTATTGATAACGTTAACTATAGTCAGAGCTAGAGTGACGGACTACTCGCATGCTCAGTATATCCCAATTACGGACGGAATTGCGTTGGTGTGGGAACAGAGAAACTTGCCTCGACACTCAAGCAATTTGTCCAAATTTTCAATTATGATAGAAGAAACTACTAGGTTGTCCGATTAATTTCCAAATTCACATATGAGAAAATTGTTGAACGTCGGTACCGACCATATTAGATGTTTATTGTCTGTTTTAAAAGTATCCATAGGATGGCCAGGAGCCAGGAGCATAAACTTCCTAGGCACCGCACTCAAGGTAATTTCGGGTACTCCTGATGCTGCTGACTTCCAAATGATAAAAATTTGCGAGACACGATTAATTGAAGCAAATAGCAGGCAAGCTATAATCAATACGCAAACTCAAAATGAAATTGATGAGTTAAGAGAGGCAATTAACAAAATTATCAAGGCAAAACAAAATAATATAGTTGAGACTGCTGACTTGTATGAGGTTATTTTGGCCAGAAATAGAATATTAATAACCGAGATTTAAAACGTAATGCTTACAGTCACACTTGCTAAAGCCAACATCATAAACCCAGCAATTTTTAATTAAAATGATTTGAAGTCTGTATTTGTTGATCACCCCACAGAAGTCCCCATTATTAGCCTACTAGATAGTATCATCCATGCGCCAATCGCATACCCTAATATTAAAACTAAGTGTAAAAAGGCACAATCTTTCCTGTATCACACTAACATACCATTCTGTAATTGAATGAGAACATAGTAGTCAAATGCAATAGCGACTTCCTAGCAGTCACCGATTGCGTTCCAACAACTTACGCGTCGTTTTGCAAGCTGGCGGCCTACGAGACTTGAGCTCGAGGCCTGCATGCGGGGAGTTCTGCACTATGTGAGACGCAGGACAGCCACTTAAATCCCCTCACATTGGTAGACGATGGAGTAATAATGTTTAAACGAGTGCCCAGCTAAAGTCAGGCTTCATCAATGGCACTAAATACACAAACCAACGTGAAGACTTTAGAAAAACTCCGGGCATGGCGGCATCCCCGTTACTTAACATCATCGGTCACGACCCCACACTGTTGTTGTTGTTGGCCGGCTTATGTGAAGGCTGAGGCAAATTAATTTTCCGTTTATAATTTTTTTTTTTTCATTTTCCTCCGTTTTGAATTTTATGTTTTTAATGTATTTCCCTTCTTTTTTAACATCATTCGTCAACCTGTTCACTTTTTTCACAATATTACTCCGGCTCACAATTTGTTGTAACTGCGGACCCATGTCAAGGTCTTAGGTTTTAGGTTTTACCGTTTATTTCAAGCGGAGCAGCAGAGGTTCCGCTTCCGCTGTGGATTTGATTCTCAATTTAACATTGTTCCTTAAGACCTAATGAAGGCTAAGTCAGCGGAGGGCTATGTATATCTTATGTAAATAGCTATGCTCGCTTAGTCTGGAGCCCGAGGGAATATTCACATACACTTGGGTTCATATACATGTGAGGCCCGCGCGTGACAGTGTCTGACACTTACAGACTAATTGTCTATGTTCCCAGTTCGGGCCGGAAGTCTGGACCTGCCAGTCTGGGGAGTTTTCGGGACTGGGTTTTGCGGGGTCGTTGATTATGACCCCTCAGCGGACAGCGCAGAAATTACTGGGGGCGCACATTCGGATACCGAATTTTTTTTCGTCCCGATCTAAGCGTTATTGGGCTTGTTACGCCTGTCTGCGGTAATCTGCGGTGAATAAAGCCAACTGTGTGCTTGGATTTCTTATGTTCTCAATCTGTCTTATCTCGCTATTTAGCGGCTCGGTCTAATTTTACCGTGCTAAACGCTCAGTGTTATAAAAACTATCTAACTCGTTGCAAGGTAAAGTTCTTGCAGGACCCAAAACAGTTTTATAGTTTTGTTAACACTAAACGTAAGCCTATTACACATCCTTCCTGGCTATTATTTGAAAATATGACAGCAGACAATGATCACGCAATTGCCGATCATTTTGCTCAGTTTTTTCAAACTACTAATTCTTCGTCAGTCGATTCCGGCCAGAGCTATTCTTACAGAATGTCAAAGTCGAACCTTATCTTCAGTCCAAGTCTAAACGAAAGTTCTCTTCTTATGGATCTTCAGCGTGTCAAGCCAGTTTATGCGCCAGGTCCCGATGGAATACCAGGCTGTGTGCTTAGGTACTGTGCCGAGGCCTTGTGCAATCCCCTTCTAAAATTGTTTACCTTATCCTTAGAAACCTCTCACTTTCCCCTTATTTGGAAGGAATCATTTGTTGTTCATCTCCACAAAAAAGGTAGCAAAAAGGATGCCAACAATTATAGAGGAATCTCTAAGTTGTCAGCCATTCCAAAACTCTTCAAAGAATCGATAACTCCCTATTTGCAGCATCTTTGTAGATCAGTCTTCTCTCCATGTCAACATGGATTTATTAGGCGAAGATCAACAACGACCAATCTTTTGGAGCTCACTTCATTTATAATAAAGGGCTTCCAAAAGAACTTTCAGTCAGATGTAATTTATACTGATTTCAGTAAAGCATTTGACTCCGTTAATCACCCCCTTCTTGTTAGGAAACTCGATTTAATGGGTTTTCCTGTTGATCTTCTTAAATGGATCTCAAGTTATCTGATTGGCAGGACGCAAAAAGTCCTCTTTAAAAACAACATTTCTAATGTTCTCCGGGTTACCTCTGGGGTCCCGCAAGGGAGCCATTTGGATCCCTTATTGTTTACATTATTTATTAATGACCTGCCCGAAGTTTTGGCTAACTCTAGAGTGCTCATGTACGCAGACGACGTTAAGCTTTGTGTGCA
>VNJM01000772.1:0-13095 GCA_008042475.1 Drosophila kanapiae
AGACTTATTCCTCTGGGCCGCATTTTCTTTTTCTTAGATTCGAACTCCTTAACAACAACATACTTTGTCCGAAACCTTTCAGACCTAATCCAAAACCAATTACACATTTATTTTAAAAGATTAAATATTCCTAGCATAAGAAAATTAAAATAAGAGATTTTGGCTAGCGGCCCCAATTGGGGCCATTTATTTGTAACCCTTCAGCGACAGCACGCAAGCCACTGGGAGCACACCCCCTTGCGCGGTATATTTGGATACCGAATCTTTTTTCGCCCCCGGTCTCAGCGGGGCGCGACAAGTCTTGCAGCAGTAGCTCAAGCCAATGTTTTCGGACATATCATCGACTATCCGGGCCGTAAAACCAAATAACTTGGCGTGCACTATCAGGCAGGATCCGGTATTCACTTTGTTGTTTGATATTGACTTGATTGTTTTAAGAAGTAAACAGATTATTAATATTTCTTTCATTCGCTCAAAATAAAAGCAGAAAAGCTTTTATTAAAACGTCTGCCAACTTGTTAACGGTTCCAATTTCAACCGCTATGACCACCTCGCCGGATAAGCCGAACCAGCCTATATAAAGTGTACTCAGCTGGAAAAACTTCTGAGCTAAGGATCTCCTCCTTTAACCAGATTTTTGTGAACTCAATAACCTGGGATACAAAGGAAAGGCTATCAATATACAATTTAGGGAGCTTACTACGTAAGCCTCTTGCATTCTTATAGAAAATAAGGTTCGAGGGTGTTTCTTTTTGGAAGTGGAAGACTTAGAGAGCAAAATGATCTGGTCTGGCCTAGGAAGACTTATTCCTCTGGGCCGCATTTTCTTTTTCTTAGATTCGAACTCCTTAACAACAACATACTTTGTCCGAAACCTTTCAGACCTAATCCAAAACCAATTACACATTTATTTTAAAAGATTAAATATTCCTAGCATAAGAAAATTAAAATAAGAGATTTTGGCTAGCGGCCCCAATTGGGGCCATTTATTTGTAACCCTTCAGCGACAGCACGCAAGCCACTGGGAGCACACCCCCTTGCGCGGTATATTTGGATACCGAATCTTTTTTCGCCCCCGGTCTCAGCGGGGCGCGACAAGTCTTGCAGCAGTAGCTCAAGCCAATGTTTTCGGACATATCATCGACTATCCGGGCCGTAAAACCAAATAACTTGGCGTGCACTATCAGGCAGGATCCGGTATTCACTTTGTTGTTTGATATTGACTTGATTGTTTTAAGAAGTAAACAGATTATTAATATTTCTTTCATTCGCTCAAAATAAAAGCAGAAAAGCTTTTATTAAAACGTCTGCCAACTTGTTAACGGTTCCAATTTCAACCGCTATGACCACCTCGCCGGATAAGCCGAACCAGCCTATATAAAGTGTACTCAGCTGGAAAAACTTCTGAGCTAAGGATCTCCTCCTTTAACCAGATTTTTGTGAACTCAATAACCTGGGATACAAAGGAAAGGCTATCAATATACAATTTAGGGAGCTTACTACGTAAGCCTCTTGCATTCTTATAGAAAATAAGGTTCGAGGGTGTTTCTTTTTGGAAGTGGAAGACTTAGAGAGCAAAATGATCTGGTCTGGCCTAGGAAGACTTATTCCTCTGGGCCGCATTTTCTTTTTCTTAGATTCGAACTCCTTAACAACAACATACTTTGTCCAAAACCTACCAGAGCACATTGTTTTGACTTTGTTAGGGACATTTATTTTAAAAGATTAAATATTCCTAGCATAAGACAATTTAAATTTTTCCAACTTATTTTTTAATATTTCGGCTTTTGTTTTGCCTTGAATAGCTAATAATGTCTTTATATGTTTGATCAGAGGAAAGCTGCAAAACATCTATATGTTTCACAATAAGAGATTTTGGCCACGTATGTTACCAATTGGGGGCGGTAGTCCGGACCTTCTACCCTGGGAAGTTTTTGGGACTTAGTTCTGCAGGGTCGTTTATTGTAACCCCTCAGCGGACAGCATGACACACCCCCTTCCGCAGCACATTCGGATACCGAATCTTTTTTTTCGCCCCCGGTCTCAGCGTCGATGCGTGAGGTCGATACTGAGACTGAGAGCGCTGCCGAGAGAATCTGCTGTTGACTTCCGGGAAGCTGTATGAAAGAAGTCATTTCCCTTTCAACATCGCGATAAGTCTCGCAGCAGTAGCGTAAGCCAATGTTTTTAGATATATCACAAACCGTCCGGGCCGTACAACCAATGTACACTTAGCGTGCACAATGTAATTGTAAAGGCAGCAGCCGATCCTAAGATCACCAATAGCAATTGGCTTTTTGCTTCGTTTAATAAAGCATACAGTTTCACAGGAAATTCTAACTAATTAATAATGTTGAGAGTGGTGCTGAGATAGAGAGTGATAGAGAGAGCGGCTGCGTGCAGTGAGCGGGAGAGCATGTTAACAAGCAAGCTTGAGAGTGGCTAGCTGCTGTTGCGAAGACACTATCAAAGGGTAAGCGAAGAAAGCACAAAACGAGATGCAAAAAGATTTAAAACAAACAGAGACCGCACAACCAAGTTGTGGAATTAAATGCAATTAATACCCAACACAGAAAAGCTGCATGCAGACCCAAAGTGAACTTTAATAATTTCAAAATTATTTAAAAAAAATGTAGAACAAAATCGAGACCGTTAACTTAGAACGCAAAAAAACATTTATGTATAAATCAACGAAATAGAAGAAACTTCAAGCAATTGAATAATTTTGCCACTTTACTATGTTCTACCACCAACCATACAGCATATAGACTTCCCATTTCATACAACGAAAATGGAACCAAAAATGTTTAGCGACAGGCCCCACAGAGCCGTATGCGACAGGCCCCGCAGCTTCGGGAATGCTCGGCAATTTGCTCTCTCTTTTTTTACGCTCTCGCTCGCATCGACCGCTCAGATCAGATCATTCGCAAAGAGGCGCATCTCAAAGAAGGTTGTCGTGCGCTTGACTTGGCCTTTGTATGTGTGCGGGTTCATGCATTCACATACACGGATGCATGTATGCGTGGTTATTCCATTTCGAAGCCAGCAAGAAGATTTTGTCTTTTGCTAGTTTTCATACTTGGTACCGTAACAATATGGGCGTATTCACTATTGGGTTAACAATTAAAATAATAATATTATGTGTTATATTATATTTTTTAATATTTCAGAATACTTTTTGTATTTGTTCAGAAATACGAATCTGGGATAAGAGTGAAATGTTTTGCATATACATATATACACGAATGAAAAAAATGTAATCTTCTGAGATGGGAACAGGGTATTTTTCCGTCGGTGACACTAAAATACCAACTACCAAATCAACCAAATCATCTGTTCTTGGTGTTCTGTGAACAGATGGTGCCTGCACACCCTACCGATGTTTGATTTTTAGGTGCCTGCATACCCTACCGATGTTTGATTTTTAGAGGAGCGGGCTTTGCTTACACTTTTACATATTTAATATATATGTATATTTTAATAAAAATTTCAAAATAAATATATTTAAAGTATAATCCAGATTAACTTTTTTCGTTTTGAAAAAGTTCCAAAACTACTATTTAATTACGTTTGGTAAGTAAATCGAGCGGTGACTTTTAAATAATATTTTAAATAATATAATATTTTTAATATTATTATAACAAATATACATATAACTGTATATATGTATAGTCATAGATAATTAAATAGTAACATTAAACAGAATTCATAACAGGTGCTCTCAAAAAAAGTGTAATCAAATAATGTAAACAAAACAAAAGATAATCATGTATTAATCAGCTGTTTTCGTTTCTGTCCGCTCCTCTAAAAATCAAACATCGGTAGGGTATGCAGGCACCATCTGTTCACAGAACACCAAGAACAGATGATTTGGTTTCAACTTTTCTGAACCACCTAGCAGTAGTTGGTGTTTTAGTGCCACCGACGGAAAAATACCCTGTTCGCATCTCAGAAGATTACATTTTTTTCATTCGTATATATTTGTATATACATACATATATGCTAAACATATCACTATTATCCCAGATTCGTATTTCTGAACGAGTATAAAAAGTATGCTGAAATATTAAAAAATATAATATAACACATAATATTATTATTTTAATTGTTAACCCAATAGTGAATACGCCCATATTGTTACGGTACCAAGTATGAAAACTAGCAAAAGACAAAATCTTCTTCCACGCATACATGCATCCGTGTATGTGAATGAATGAACACGCACACATACAAAGGCCAAGTCAAGCGCACGACAACCTTCTTTGAGATGCGCCTCTTTGCGAATGATCTGATCTGAGCGGTCGATGCGAGCGAGAGCGTAAAAAGAGAGAGAGCAAATTGCCGAGCATTCCCGAAGCTGCGGGGCCTGTCGCATACGGCACTGTGGGGCCTGTCGCTAAAAATTTTTGGTTCCATTTTCGTTGTATGAAATGGGAAGTCTATATGCTGTATGGTTGGTGGTTCTACATACCTTGTAAAAGGTACAAAAAAAAAATACTTCAAAAATATTTGTATGATAGTGGGACGTTTCTGTAAAGAAATTAAAAAAAAAAATAAATAAATTGGGAATCAAAATTATTTTTGACTAAGCCAAAACATTGCGTAAATCTACTTGCACCGTCTTTCGCCTAACTGAAACCGGATCTTTGCAAAAGATGGCTCTCCATAGATGATCCCAAAAAATTACGTAAATCTACTTTCACCGTCCTTTTCTTAATTGAAACCGGACCTTCGTAAGAGATGGCTTTAGATGCTGCATAGATTGATGAAGGGGTTTTTGCATCTTGAGGATAATCCCGAGGACATTGACTGTTTTTGTATACCTTTTACCCTCTCATTAAGTCCTGGGAGGATGCATTTCCGTGTATAATCCTTCGCTGAACTTCATTAAAAAAAAGCGTCTGCGCTTTGTTTTCTTAAAATTTTTGGTTAGATTGTGTGTTCTGCCTCGCCCGATAGCTTCAGATAAGAACGGTCCCTGCGTGTCATGACGTTATGCGTCTCTTAGTGCCCATGAACGTGGAGAATATCTCGTCGAAGATTTTTCCTGATTTCTCGGTAAGACCTGGGGCGTTCATTAGGGTCGGCTTCTTCTTTTGTGCTCCATCATTTTTTGTGTCTGGACTATGGAATCCCCTAATTTAGTTATATGCTGTTATGCGTGGTGGCTTAAGCTTCGTCTAAAATGTCCAGAATTATGGGCCAAAAACTCTTGATCTTTGCATCACGACATCACAGTCTCACACGGCACTCGTTTTTCGTGACAAAAACTCCGACGTATTCTCCTGATTTGGATCCGAGTGATTCTGGCTATTCCCAAAAAATTATGAGACCACTCTGGTTATTTCGAGTCGATTGAAGAAATAAAAGTTGAATCCAAGATGATGGCAATATCGGAAAGGGACTTTTCGGCATATTAAGAGTATTGAAAAGAACGTAGGCTTAAAAATATTTTATAGGAAAGAAATTTCGTTGATGGGGATGAAATTGATTTAGACGAATAAATAAAGGTTTTTTATTCAACAAAAAAATTCACTTACTTTTTGCTTACTGTAGGTAGTGTGTTTTTTTTTTTTTTTTTTATTATCTCTGTATTACGTGGCATGCGGCGAAATACGTTTCCAATGCATTTTAATTATAATAGCTGCTCAAATTAACGTAATCCAGGTTAGGCAAACAGAACTCAGTTCAGGCTATGCTGCTAAGGTAGAAATCTGTTACTTTTATTTTTTAGGTCGGGGTCTTGCCATGTTAACAACATGCACATGCGTTAGTTTTATTTCAAAAGTTTATACCTCTCCTTAAAAAATTATAAATAACAACTGAAGCCAAGGAAATAATACACCATTTTTTTCTGTTTTCATTCAAAGGCAAGAGCAAATCTCATATTAATAACTTATTTTAAATATTAAAACATTATTATTTAAAGAAAATAAATAGTAAATTCTCTGATTTATTCACAGTTAGCATAACCCACAAAAAAAATGATGACAGTGAATATGACCTAGTACCACCTGATGGCGGATGGGGTTGGCTAGTGCTGTTGGGATCGTGTTTGACCAATATCCTCATTCCTGGTACGATTAAAAGTTTCGGTGTTTTATTCGTTGAATTCACTGAAGCCTTCAACTCCTCGCCCACAAAGGCTTCATGGATACCAGCGTTGTGCTACTTCCTCTATAGTTCGTTGGGTAAGTTTCGTTACATGGACTAGTAAAATCATAAATTTTTGTGTGATTTTTGGTTTGTGTCTTTTTTGCAGGTCCTGTGTCAAGTATCCTTTCCGTTAAATATTCCTATCGAACCGTCACTCTTCTAGGCGGGGCCTCAGCATCTTTAGGTATGATACTATCATTCTGGGCATCATCGATTGGGTACCTGTATATCAGGTAATATTACCATAGAGGTAAAGCCTTTAACATGATTCATAATTTTTCTTTTTTCAGTTATGGCGTGCTTGTCGGAATTGGCGCTGGTCTTTCCTTTCCACCCACAGTTTATATTGTGACTTCATATTTTGCTAAGTTACGCGGATTGGCCAACGGTCTGTGCATCTCGGGCAGTGCCCTTGGCAGCATCATTCTTCCTCCCCTTCTGCGCTGGTTACTTGAAACCTATGGGTACCATGGATCGTGCCTCATTATGGGCGGCATTACCCTCAATGTTTTTGTAGCTGCTCTTTTTTATGAGCCTGTGGAACAGCACATGGTACGTGTTCCACGTGCCCACCAGGCTTTGGAGGATATACCTGAAGAGGAGGATATTGGTATTGTGATGAAATTCGAAAACGTTGACGACAATGTAGTTGGCCAGGAGCAAGCTGATAAGCTACTACCCCATATCTCGCCACCATCACCCCTATATCTGCCCGACGATGAGAAACAACTTTTCGTTCGTAGTGCATCCGCAGCAGTTGTTCAAAGTTACTCAAAGTCTGGTGATGAGTTCCAGTCTCGAACTCGAAAGATAAGTACTCCCGTGAGGTTACCCCAAAGGAATCAGACATTCACGCCCGGCCAATTGAACTCGCAATCTTCTCTGTACGCTGTACCGGAGGGTCGATCTAGTTCAAACAAACTGTCTCTGAGAAATTCCTCCAAGTCGCGACTATCAAAGCGCTCGCCATCAACTAGCAGCTTTTTGTACGTCAGCACACCATATCACGGTAGTACTTTGTCCTTTCAACCAAAAGAATTTTCTTCGCACATGTCTCTTCGTTCTGTGAGCAGTAATGTTGGGACGGGCGTGGCAAGCGACTCAACTGGTTTAGAAATATCCGGGACCACCGATGAAGCTCGGGGCAGAGCGCAAGCTCATCAACGATCCAAGTTCTTTGATCTGAGCTTGTTAAAGGACCCGATGTACCTAGTCATTCTTATCTCTAATTCAACGAATGCCATTAGCTATACGAATTTCATTATATTGCTGCCAAGCTTTGGAGAGGCCAGAGGCTTTAACAAATCATTATCTGCGTACCTCCTCTCCGTTGTCTCCGCCACGGATCTTATCGGCCGTATTGGAGGCTCAGCACTTTCTGACATGGGATACATACCAAAGACCTGGTACTTTGTTGGAGGCTTGTCCATATCTGGTCTTTCCCTTGCACTGCTGCCATTTGCATGGTCTTACGGCTCGGTTTGTTTCTGGTGCGCTCTGTTCGGTCTTGCTTCTGGAATCTACGTGGGAATAACGGCGGTGATCATGGCAGACATGTTAGGTACAGAACGGTTAACTTCATCATATGGCATCAGCCTTTTTGTTAATGGTTTGCTGCAGTTGGTTGGGCCGCCGCTTTGTAACTTCTGGTTTGAAGCGGTCAATGACTATAATCCGCTCTTCCATGCCTTAGGACTGACGCTGTTGGCTGGTGCCAGTCTTTGGAGCTTTATGCCATGGATAAATCGACGGAAGGCTAAAAAAGAAGGGAAATTCGACGCGCCGCAAATTGATGAAGAGGCTGTCGATAGCTATTAAATTGAGATCAGGCAGAAAGCACTGACCGTGTCAAAAAAAAAAAAAAAAAAAAAAAAAAAAAAAAACGTACAATTAGTTTTTAGGCTTTAAATTGCGTACAAACAGTGATGAAAATACATACGTCTAAATGCGGTTACAACTATTAAAACATTAAACTTTATGGCCGCTGTAAAATTGTTACTTCCAGCAGCTTTGTCTTAATGGTTAGCCGTAACCATAACATTGTATAATTACCACAACTATTGTTTACTTAATACTAATAATATAATAGCCTAGGCAGTATGAACATCAATAATTAGATCAAATATAAAGATTTTATATATATTTTTTCTATAAAAGAGCCAAACAATATAAAAAATAACTCAAAAAAAGAGCTAAAATACATATTTTACGAAAGTATACCATATTTTGTCTTTATTATTTTTCTTTGGATATGAACATGTTCGGGCTTAACAGCTGTTTTTATTTCAATAGCAATTGGGAGAGAGTGTTTACCCTGATCCTCTTTAATGGGGATTTATTTCCTTATACAGAGTATTTCCGAAAATATGTCAATTCGATGTTGAGCACTCTTGTTCAACTTGACAATTCTTGTTCTACTTGGGCAATGATTATTTGTGCATTTCCTGCATATTTCTCTAAACGTGTCTTTTGCAATCGGCGCGAGGTACAAAACTCGAAAAGTATATACTTTCATGTATTCTTGAGCAGCATCAATAGACGAGACCGTCTTTCTGTTTTATAAGAGCGAGCGCTACCAAATTTGGTGAAAAAATTCATATCCATTGCACGCAGATCAAGTTTGTTTTAGAATTTGATCACGCCCACTTACGCCCTAATAAATCATAAAAAAAGGGAACCTAGCTATAATTGTGACTCGTTTTTAATTTAATTTATTTTGTTTTTATCTTTTTTCTTTGTTTGTTTGTTTTAATTAGGTATTACTAAATTAGGATTTACTATGATTATTTGTGGTAGAGACCAAGGGATATAAAGGGGTTTCGACGGGCGGTTCGGTAGCTAAGAAATGCTTCGCTTCCCTGGCTAAATTAGGATTTACTCTGATTATTTGTGGTAGATACCAAGGGATATAAAGGGGTTTCGACGGGCGGTTCGGAATCTAAGAAATGCTTCGCCTCCCAGGCTTCCTGTCTCGTCATTATGATCCGGTCAAGTCAAGACTTCGTTAGGTCCATCTGCAATCTACCAGCTTGAACCGCTGGCAGTGGGGAACTTCTGTAGTGCAACTGCCACTCTCCGGACACTAGTCTTCGTAGTCGGGGCGAAGTGCTTTAGATAGCTCCAGAAACACACGTGACAACTCAGTATCTGCGAGACGTGAAAGTCGATCTACCTAGGCTTTCGCCGTACCCAGTCCTCTATTTTTGGGACCAGCCTATGTGTCCATCGGCTCTTGAATGACCTATCCCAGCTATCACCAGCACCGCGTCGTCCGATATCGTTCAAAACGCAATGGACACTGTAATTGCGCCCAGCTTGTAAACCAGTGAACCGCACCATTGCAAGCCGATTCCGGTATTTTACTTGTCAGTGTGAGAAATTTAATGAATCTTAGAGATGAAAACAAGAAATAGTAACAATTTTTGGTAATAAGACATGACATAGCTATGAATATAAAAGGCTGTATTTTATTTGAAAATTATAGCAGCTCTGGGGCCAACGGTTTTCCACTTTCCTGCGTACAAATCTCTCGGTTTTTCTGACAGTTTAGATAAGGGAGCTATCCATCCTGCCCATTAGCCGATCTAGTCGTGACGTCGTAAGTTCAGTTGTCGTCGTCATTTTTTTTGTAGCTGAGATTTACGACTTCTAACGACAACTCGCGCACGGTTTGCGTAAGCAAGTCCTGCGCCGCTATATAATGATTCATTCTTAGTTGGATCACTTGCATTAATTCCGTTGTATTTCCTGTCTGGTGGCATCTAACCTTGAGTCCTTTATCGGCATAGTTTATTTTTAAAATGTAAAATTTTTTTCTTTTCGCGATTTTTTTTATTACATTTACATTACCGCTAAAATCTCTAATAGTCAATTAATGGCTCTATGTTCCCTTTGATATTTGCAAAGCAATAAAAAGGCATCTTTGGACCCATAAAGTATATGCATTCCTGATCATCATAACCAGCCGAGTCGATCTGGACATGTATGGCCGTCTGTCTGCCCGTCTGACTGTCTTTTGGTTTCTACACAAGCTAGTCTATCCGTTTTTGAGCTACCAAGCTGAATTTTCGGCATAATCTTATAACAGTCAAACTCGGACCACTATATAATATAGCAGCCCATGGAACGGAACGATCGGGCTTAAGGTCTATATTGGAATATTTCAATATTTTCACACCTTCAGGGAAGGACATGAAAACCAACAAATTTAAAACGAATCTGCTTATTAAACAGCTTGTCCTGGAAAAGAGACGTCTGCGATGTGCTTGGGAAAACACATCGCCATCACGAAAACAATGTCTTTATGAATCCACTCCCACACTTAACCGGGCTTTGAAAATTCACAACTTTCGCCAGCTATTAAAAAATCCTTTGTATCCAATGGAAACATTCACCCCGATAAGAAAATCATCTGGTTATGACGACCTCGACGACGAAAAGATAGCCGGAAAACATGTTTGAAATCCTTGTAACGTTTTCCAGCCAAACTTGGCTACTACTACATTTTCAATTTCAAACTATGCCCTTATATCGCAAAAGTCATTGGGGAGCTAAAACCGAAAAAGTCCTGAGCGTTAAGCAATAAGATGTCCTTGCATTTGTACTTGAAGTTCAGTCTAATGCTGAAGGCCTTGATAATATAAGCGTTACATTTATGAAATTACGGTTACCGTATTTTTAATACTGTACTTACAAAGTTCTCATCGTGAAAAATTGCTACAAATCTATCGATTCCGAATATCCATAAAAAAGTAAGGTAAAGTAGATTTTCAAAAACTCTGCAAATTTGATAAAATCACACTCCTACACAATAATCAATCAGGCAACAACCACATTCGCCAACAAACTGACAAAAATTACGTTACGTACTTGCCGCTTCTTCACCTTAGTACGGTTTTTGACTCAGGGAATCGCAATATTGTATGTTCGAAGCAGGATACTTTTTTTTTATTTTTAAGAAACTTCTGTAAATCCTATCTATCAGATAGAGTGAAAGCCGTAGACGCAGGGACGCTAATCTAAGGAAACGGTTTTGAGGTATTCTCTTTTCTTAATGTATGTTAATGACTTATACAAATGTTTTGTGAAGTTCATTTTGCGCCGCAACGTTTATAATTGTTTTGGCAGTCCCGTTCGAGAAACTGTAGGTTTTACATGTATCTGCAATAGAATCCTCTTCCTAATTGAAACTTAAGCTTAACAAAAACTGAAGTAAAATGTTATATTACAGTGTACAAAAAGTATGCTAAATTTGTTTGTTAAATAATATACCATATTTAGGTTTGACATGAGAGAACTTGTAACACCATTTAACTCTATGGTTCGTTATGTGTTTGATCAAAATCATTTTGACAATCCTTCGCATTTTACCTATAAATTACACCACATTAATTCGAACTCATTGATTAATATTAGAGCGCTATCAATTCTTCACAAAATAGAGTCAACACAAGAAACTTTTTACCACTTATTGAACAAATTTATTCGAGCAGCATCTCAAAGAACAAATAATTTAAATTTTAGCAATGATTTTGAACGCTATTTACATCGGTGTAACCAGGGCAATAATAATAAGTATGTTTATAAGTATATACTATAGTCAACCACAAAAGACGACTAATCTGGCAAAGGCTTATCGAATGGAAATAACTAGTAAACGCTCGATCGTCCCTGCCCCTGGACTAGAAGGTCCTCTTTCTCGATCTGGACGTATAGCTTTCAAATTTTAAGGATAGCGCAGCAGCAACATGACATCCAACAGCGCGAACATTTAAAAGCCATTAGAAATATCACCATTGGATATTACCATGGTATCATCAAAACCAAACGGATTTTAGCATTGAGCCTTCAAGTAACGCCGGTTGTCTTTTTATCTGTATCGTCTGTCTTATTGTGGTGTCTGTGTCGCCCTTAGTACAAACCTAAGCTGCCGGGTAGCATCAGGGTAGTTTTGGAAAGTTTCAGCTGTCCAAAATTCCCGCTGATGGCCCAGGCCAATACAATTCCTGCCTATTTCTTTTCAATACAACTGGCGTGGCATAAAAACGTTAAATTTGTATGTTATGTAAATTGAAAACGGCAAAGAAGTTTTTTTATTCCCAAACAAATGAAAATAATTAAAAAGTGAGATACCGCCCGCGGCTAAGAGCTCGAGTTCTACATCTTTATTAATTTTTCGAAAGGAAGAAAACTGTTGCGGATTAACTTTGCGGCCGGCGCAGCCATCTGACAGTTGCGCTGATCCAAAGACCACGAGGTTCAACCGGGGCGCAATGAGGTCAGTAATTTGGTGCGGAGAATTGCTTTTTTTTTGCCTACGCGGATGGCTTTAATGTTATAGGGTACCCTTTGGCCGTTGTCCCGGGGAGCACCCCTCATCGGGCAGTACATATTGTTTCGGTGCAGCCCTTCGTAATGCAGCGGCAGCCATAAATACGTGTGCCCTAAGGAGCACCCTCGCCAATTATTTCTGGGTTGCTGGGAATTAAATACAATGTGCAAAAGTGCGATAATAATCTAAGCAGCCAAGAAGAACAGAAACGCAGATAAGAAAAACGCGTTTGCATGTACACGGAGAAAATTTTTTTTAAAAGAAAAGAGAAGTTTTGAAATTATTTAAATTAGATCACTTATCATTAATTTTAGAAAAGTGGATCCGTGTGCACTGCCAGAAAATTATCGGAAAAAAAATATATTCTATAAGTTAACAACAATGCTGACATCGAAACGGTGGCAACGAGTCTTCATTCTTAAGTCTTACCATTGTTATAAGTTAGTTCTTCCATAGACCTCAATAAAGCAAGTAGTTTTTGTAACCCAAACCGAGGGGATTTGATTAATTGGCGCCCGAACAGGGACCAAGGGAATAGAAAAAATCAGGACATTTTTCGCGTCGCGTACCAGTGCCTAAAATAGCCACACAGTGTAACTCGCTATAAG
>VNJM01000770.1:0-15550 GCA_008042475.1 Drosophila kanapiae
CATAATCTGGGCACTGGCCAAGCTACGACATTATCTGTACGCGGTTAAAGAAATCAACATCTTTACCGATCACCAGCCGTTAACCTTTGCAGTATCGGAATCCAATCCGAATGCGAAGATTAAAAGGTGGAAAGCGCATTGATGAGTCAGGGGCGCGGATATTCTACAAGCCCGGCAGAGAAAATCTTGTTGCCAATGCACTGTCAAGGCAACAACTTAACGCCATAGAGGAACAAGAAGCTCAATCATGCGCAGCCACCATTCACAGCGAGCTCTCCTTGACACACACAATTGAAACGACGGATAAACCCTTGTATTTCTTTCAAAACCAGATAACTCTGGAGGAGGCAAGCTTTCCGTTAAAACGCAGCTTCGTCCTCTTTGGAAACAAGAGACGGCATGCGATTAACTTCTCCTTCGAAGAGTCATTACTTGATGAGCTTGCAGACATAATCGATCTTAAGGGCGTAAACGCCATTCATTGTGACTTGCACACGCTGGTAATGATACAGGACGAGTTGGCTCGGCAATTTCCAGCCACCAAATTTTGGCATTGCAAAAACCGTGTAACGGATATTTTTGCAGTTCCTGAGAGACGGGAAATCTCCTCCGTCAAGCACAATAGGGCTCACAAATCGGCCCAAGAAAATGTTAAGCAGATACTCTCCGAGTAATACTTTCCAAAGATGGCCAAGTTAGCTACCGAAATCGTAGCAAACTGCAAAACATGTGCGAAAGCCAAGTACGATAGGCACCCAAAGAAACATGAGCTAGGCGAGACTCCGATCCCCTCTCATGTGGGAGAATTGCTACATATCGACATTTTTTCCACAGACAAAAAATACTTCCTCACTTGAATCGACAAGTTTTCGAAGTTCGCTGCTGTGCAACATGTCCACTCTAGGACAATCGAGGATCTTAAACCGACCATACTACAAATCATTAACTTTTTCCCTAGGGCTAGAGTAGTCTATTGCGATAATGAACCCTCGTTAAACTCGCACACTATCTCAGCCATGCTTGACAACCATTTTGGCGTTAGCATTTCAAATGCACCGCCACACCATAGCGTCTCAAACGGGCAAGTGGAGCGCTTTCACAGCAACCTTTTGGAGCTAGCTCGTTGCCTAAAAATCGACAAGTGGATAACCGATACTGTGGAAATTATTTTATTGGCAACCGCCAAATATAATAAGTCAATTCACTCTGTCGTTGACTAACGGCCAGCTGACATCGTGCAAGAGCACCCAAACGACCCACAGACGGAAGTCCGGAATAAGATCGTTAAGGCGCAAAGCACGCTCAGGACCAGGGAAAATGCCTCCCGACAATGCAGACTATTCGAAGTCGGCGAAAAGGTATTGGTAAAATCCAACAGAAGGCAGAAGAAACACCCTTGTGTGAGGAGAGAGCCGTAGAAGCGGACCTGGGGACCACGGTCCTCATTAAGGGGGGGTGGTCCACAAGGATAATCTTAAATGATACAACCAACGATGTCCTCTATGATTTTTATTCATTTGTTTATTACCCCTTCAGCCACTTGGCGCATATTCTTTCTTACTGTAAGGTTCATAGCCGCTGGCATAGTTTGTTTTAAGTTTATTTTATCGGTAGTGGGAAACCCTCTATAAGCATAGAAATAGCTAAAGTTTAATATCACAGGTTCGGACCCATACTTTGCATATTCCGTTCCTTGGCGTCGGCTCACATTACTGATTATTCACAGGCCAAGTACATCCCCATCGTGGATGGTAAAATCCTAGTATGGGAGGAGTTCGCCTACGTCACACATACAGCGAACCCCTCAGAACAACATGATCGACAAGTTTCCGCTATCCCACATTGCTAGAGTCGTTGGGCGTTCATCACAGAGTAGCTAGGAGTTTAGATTTCTTAGGATTAATGCTAAAGGTCTTATCAGGGAAACCGGATGCCGGTGACTTTGAGAAAATCCGATTTTCCGAAATGAAGTTAGTCAAGTCAAACAATAGATAAATTCAAATTAACACTAAAATCCAAAACCAAATTAATCAGCTAACCTCTACCGTCAATTCAATTTTGAGATCAGCCGAAAACTCACAAGTAGACACTGGGCATTTATACGAGACACTGCTTGCTAGAAACCGAATGTTGATGACCGAATTACAAAATTAAATGCTTGCGATAACCCATGCCAAAATTAATATTGTTAGTCCGAACATTTTAGATCATAAAGACTTAAAAAAGTTTTGTTTGAGGAACCCACCAACACACCTATAGGGATCTTTTGTTCGTCTCGTCTGTATAAATTCTGCAGTCCACTAACATTTTACATTTTATCATACAATTTCCAAAAATTATACTAAATTACTAGCCTGCAAACAGATAACAGTTTTTCCAGTGGCCCATGGTGAGACAATGTTGCAGATAATAGATAACGTCATAGCCGAATGCAGCGGAGAAATTTACGCCTTTAAAAACTGCTCCGTATCACCGGGAGCCACCTTCTGCCGTCTGGCTTCAGAGAGTTCATACGCCAAAGAACTGCATGCCGGTGGGGTAGCACACTGCCGAGTACAAGAGAGTGACCTGCACCCGATAACCTATGTGGACGAAGGGATTATAATCATCAACGACAGGTCAGCCAAAGTTCGAGTGGACAATGGCACAGAAACCTGGACTCATGGCACACACCTCATAACCTTTGTAAAAAGCGACGTTAAATGACACACTCTTCATCAACCATGATAATACTCAGAATAGAGCTCCAGGGACAGCAAGTCTTCCCCTATTGAACATCACCGCCAGCCAAGATGTCCTCAGCATCCCGTATCTTCACCGCTTGAGTGAACGAAACTTGGAGTTCATCAAGGAGTTCAGAGAAGAGATCGACAACAACCAAACACGTCTCGCAGCAATTATTGCAGGATCAATATGCTGCGCACTCATCTGCAACGGGCTCACTTATAACCGACTTATCAGGGCAAAGAAATCCGCAGGCCAAATTAGGCAGATTATCGCTGAATTACAAACGACCGAGGTCGGCATTGATTTAGAAGGCGGAGTAGTTAACGGTGGTCAACCAGACCAGAGTCGTTGACCAGAGTTACGTAAACAACAGCGCGCCGGCCAAATTGCAGACCTAGCAATGGGCTGGATGCTTGTGCACAGCCGGCAGAACATTGCTTATTTGCATGGACGCTGTGAGCTTATGTTAGCTATAAGTTTATTCTTTAGCTTTAGTCTTGTTCTGAACTTGAATAGAGAGCAATCAGCATCGCCGATAAAACTTATTATTTCATAACACCCGTCTGAGTCTCTAGGCCAGCGGGAGAAATTTCCTATTTCCTCAACCAGCACCACCGGCCAATTGATCAACTGCCGTCAACGTTACAGCCGGCCGGCGCACGCATTTTTTAATTTACATATGTATCTTCAAACATAACTTTGGCGAACCATCGATGAATTTTTGGTCTAAGAGTTGATGATAAAACCTAGACTATTTGCACAGGTATGAAATATCTTTTTGTGTGGATGGACGAATTCGTCTTTCATAAGTGTTTTTAAGAATTAATGTATTCTATAGTATAAACATACTGAGAAGGTAAAGTATATAGTATATACCAAGTCGAAAGCGTCTAATGCTTTGGAAAAAATTTCGCGCAGCGCAGTCGCCAGCAGTACGCTTTGGTGCCCTAATGGCAGAGGAGCAAGTTTCCGGCAATGTATAAGCGACTTTGTGTTCTAATCGGCTGCCGCGGCGCAAATTACACTAAAAACAATATTAAACATTTAATGGGAAAAAGGGGCAATGCTTGATTTGCCCAAGGGAAGTGAACATTGAAAGTATGTAATTCAGAGGTCCTTGTCTGGTGGTCCTCAGTAATACCACCAATCATACAGCATATATTATATTTTTTAATATTTCAGCTTACTTTTTATATTTGTTCAGATATACGAATCTGGGATAAGAGTGAAATGTTTTACGTATATATATTTATCCGAATGAATAAATATTTCTCTTCTCAAAACAACGGCAAATTTTGGATTAATCAGCTGTTTTCGTTTCTGCCCGCTCCCCTAAAAATCAAATCTCGTTAAGGTATACAGGCACCATCCGTTCGCAGAACACCAACAACAGATGATTTGGTTTCAACTTTTCGGAACCAGCTAGCAGTAGTGGTGTTTTAGTATCACCGACGGAAAAATGCCCTGTTCCCATCTCAGAAGATTCATTTTTATTCATTCGAATAAATATATATATGTACATATGCAAAACATTTTACTCTTATCCCAGATTCGTATTTCTGAACAAATATAAATAGTATGCTGAAATATTAAAAAATATAAAAATAACACATATTATTATTTTAATCGTTAACCCAATAGTGAATACACCCATATTGTTACGGTGCCAAGTATGAAAAGACATAATATTCCTGCCGGCTTCGAAATGAAGTAACCACGCATACATGCATCCATGTATGTGAATACATGAAGACGCACATATACAATGGCAAATTGAACTGTCGGTGAGAGCGAGAACGTAAAGAGAGAGAGAAAAATTGACGAGCATAGCCGAAACTGCGGGGCCTGTCGCATTGGGCTCTCTGGGGCCTGTCGCTTAAAAATGTTTGTGTCCATTTTCGTTGTATGAAATGAATAGTCTAAATGCTGTATGGTTTGTGAAAATACAAATGTCAGAAGTACTTTGTTTTTTTCTTTGAGCATAAAATATCATATTTCTTTTCTTTCAGTGCAAAGCAGTGGCTTGTGCTCAAATATTTGACTGCTGCTGCGGCAAAAATGAGCGTGTGGCCTATGCACAATTGTTCGGCTCTTGCAGTGGCAGAAAAGCAGATCGGTGGGGTATGTTGGCGGCACACACAAACGCACTGAAACATGTGTGTGTCTGCCTTCCGACCCTTGGTATATAGTGAAGATAGTTATACCTGAAGTGAGCAATAGATAGACTTTCTTTCAAAAATGACATTTCTTTATTTTAATTATTTGAAAACTGTTCTGTGATGCTAGCGCTGAAGCTGTTTAACATATTTGAACTACATCTAAGGCTCTAGGTTTTTCCAGACCCCATTGTTTAATATGCGTCCCAAATGGAATTAAAATTATAATAAACAATTTCTACAATACATTATACATTATGCAAACATAAGTATATAAAAAGACCTAATTTCTTATTTCACAATACGCAAGTGGGTAGCATTTTTGTACAGATTTTCAAAACATCGAGGATTTTCTGCTAAACATCGATAAAAGCGATGTTTCCAAAAAATTGATAACAAAAATTTTGGTTTGGACACCCAATTTTTGTAGGTTATGCTGATATTTTTAATTAAATTTCTGACAAAATTTCATGCATGGTAAAAAAAACGAAAATTATAAGTGCAGTAGGAAAAAACTAATTGTAACTAAATTGTATGATAAGAAAATCTTACAAGAACATCTAATAATTTCTCAAGTCTCCACTTTGCCTTATGACCATATAATTTTAGTAGCCTAAATTAGTAACTGTCGAAATAACGATCTCTGTCGCACGTCGCGAAAGTAGTTACATAATGCATCCGTAGTGCATTTCCGAAAATGCAGTAGCCCAATAATATATGTATATAAGTCTAAATTATAATATAACTGATCGGTGGTATCTTAGCGCTTCAAATGTAATATAGATTTAATTGCGGCGCGCTTATTCCAAATCGCGCGGTTTGGTGCTAATGCAAATTAAATGGGACATTTTTGTATTTCTGCGAAAGTATTAAATTTGCATGTTATGAAAGCATGTATGAAAATTAAATTGTTTCGTTATTCTATGCGTTATGCTATGTTGTCTCTCTGATCTTAAAAACAACGATGTCCTTATGTATGTATGTACATACATGTGTAATTTTTTAGTGTGTACCTTCTTGAATGAAAAACATTAACTAAACAATTGCAATCGAACAATTTATAAATGAAGATCAAACCAATATTTATTGTACTTTATGTACAGATCAATTTGGTATCTTGTTCTTCAGAAGGTGATATTAATAAGGATTCCGATGGTGACAGTAGTGATTCAATACATCATACAAATTGGATGCGTCGCGAAAATATGGACAATAATGGATTGTACTGGCTCCAATGGTGGGTTGTCGCAAACGATAATAATGTTTATTTTGAAGTAACTGTTAATACTCGGGGGTATATTGGACTCGGATTTTCTAAAGATGGTCGTATGTCTAGATCAGACATGGTCCTTTTGTGGGTCGACGATAGCACGGGGCAAGCGAACGCATTGGTAAGTTATAGTTTAAATAATTTAATTATAAATTATTTTCGTTATATTTATTATATTATATACAGTGGCTCGCAGCTTATTTCGTGCAGCTGCCTAAAAAAAGTTCAAGTCGTTATTCCTGCTAAACTAAGAAAGATAAAAAAAAAGTTTAAATACAGTATTTTAATAGGGAATATTAACATGTTTATTAAAAAAAACTATTTTCCTAATAATAAAAACAAAACAATCTTCTTATATATAAAAATGAATCCCAAAATTTGGTAAGCGCATAACTCAATAACGCCTGGACCAATTCGGGCAAATCTTTCTTTTTAAATGTTCGGTGAAGTTCAAGGATGGTTTTTCGGCGAGAAAACTAGAATTATTGCTGGACAAATCCTCAGAATAGCCCTTTTCTTTTTCCCATACAAATGATTTGTAGTCAATTTGAGCTTGCTATGTTCCTAACGTCAAAGATCATATCTATCAAAACATTATGCGTGTGTGCGTTGGAGCACAGAATACATAGTTGGAAGAGTTAAATGTCGCGTTCCGAAACTCGCGTAGTTTGTGATTAGTGAAAAAATAATTTATATTTGATATGCCTCCTATAAGATGAAGAAATTTAGGTAGAAGAACCAGAAATGCTACAAACCAAGCTAATTACCGATCGGATATCACAAATGCGTGAAGTGCGAGCGCGACATTCAACTAATAATCGCGCAAGTTTGAATCGAGCACAATGGCACAATGGCTTTAGACAGAACCTTAAAAGATCTACGGAGCAATAATAACCGATTTGGTGGTGCAATGCTTTTATTAGCAGGAGATTTTCGTCAAACATTGCCAGTGATTCCACGATCAACGCCAGCTGATGAACTCAATGCATGTCTAAAGTCCTCCAATTTGTGGAAACATGTCAAAGTACTTCATTTAAGCAAGAATGTGCGTGTCGAGTTGCAAAATAACCAATCTGGAAACATATTCTCTAAACATCTCATTGACATTGGTAATGGCAAATTTCCTATAGACATGTTGACTGGCTGCATTAACTTTCCTCAAAGTTTTTGTCAGTTAACTCGATCAAAAGATGAACTTATTCAGAAGGTGTTCCCAGATGTTTCTCAAAATTACAGAAACCATGATTGGTTGAGCGAACGAGCTATACTGGCTGCAAAAAACATAGATGTAAATGAATTAAATTTCAAAATTCAAGAACAAATTACAGGCGAATTGAGGATATATAAATCAGTTGATTCGGCTACTAATCAAGATGATGTAGTCAACTATCCACCGGAATTTTTAAACTCGCTGGATTGCCAGGATTGCCACCTCACAATCTTCAATTAAAGGTTGGATCGGTGGCTATAATGTTGCGAAATATCAACCAACCGTGTCTTTGCAACGGTACACGGTTTGCGATAAAAAAAATTACTAAACAATGTGATAGAACAACTATACTCAAAGGAAACTATAAAGGAGAAGATGTTCTCATACCGCGCATCCCAATGATTCCGACTGATGTGCCATTTGAGTTTAAACGACTACAATTTCCAGTGCGGCTTGCTTTTGCTATGACTATAAACAAGTCCCAGGGACAATCATTAAGTGTTTGTGGTATTAATCTAGAAAACCCATGTTTCTCACATGTTCAATTGTATGTTGCCTGTTCCCGTGTTGGAAAACCATCAGATTTGTTTATCTATGCGCCAGGTAATCAAACAAAAAACAATGTATACCACAAAGCACTACAATGATAATAATAATAATTATGATTCACATGATTAACAATAAAGCGATTACTTACTTTTAAATCCTTATATATGTTTTATTTAATTATCTTTTATTCACAACGCCCTATCACCAGGGTGACGGTTCTGTTCAGGAGAATTTTTTAAAATACGTAGGCACAAAAACTGCCACATTACAAATCTTTTTGACAGAACAAAGTCTGTCGGGTAAAAAAAAAAAATGTTCTTAATCTTTGAATCACAAAACAAAAAGTTACATAAAACGAAGCCATATGGTGGCGAAACGGAGTTCGCCGGGTTCGCTTGTTATCTAATAAAAACAAAATGTACAGGCTTTTTTCATGCCGCAGCTTATTTCGTGCAGTTCATTCTTCTTAACTTATTATTGATAATTTATCAGCAAAAATTTTGCATGTCCTCTTTTCTGGTTCAGGACAGCTGTGAGAGAAATAAGCTGCGAGCCACTGTACATAATTAGGTATTATATAAAAAAGTAAACCATTAAATCTTTGAGAAATATTTTAAAGTTTCTTCGGAGGTGCTGAACGTTTTCTGCGTAGATGGGTAGCTGAACCAAACAAATTTAAAAAGGTTATTAAAGTTAAATATGTAAGTATGTAGATGTATTTCCTATACATTTACATACAATCTTTGAGAAGTACTCCAAAATACCAAAATGGAGTAGTTTTGAAAAAACAAATGTGGGTTTGGGTTGGTTGTTTTTTTAATGCCAAATTGACAAACATATCTATGAATACTCTGTTTAAATGTGAAGACCAATGTCGTTTCGAGAAAAACACGCTTAAAGTTTTAGATTGTGGAGGTCATCACTGCTAGCGGTAGCTCAGAAAAGATAAGTTTCAAACATTTTCAAAAAAAAAATATTTTTAATAAGTCAACCTTTTGATTTTCGAAAATTTTTGAAAATATAAAAAATACATTTTAATAACATATTACATATTCATATATTTTATACCAGACCGGCAGACTGCCTGAATAAATAAATAAGAGGTATAAACTTTGTATACAATAATTTTAAAACAAACCAAACGAATCCGAATTTAATAATAATTCATTTTTTGAATGAAGCATGCAGTTTTATTATTATTTTCTGTACATGATGCGCTTACTTACTAAACAGAGGGTTCCTGGAATACTATATATCCTAGGTGGGGGCGTAGTGGCTCATTCAGCTATCATTTCTCTTTCGGTAGTCGCGCAGACGACCGCCGCGCGTACCCAGCCATCCATGAAGAAAGGCAAAAACAAAATCTATTGAAAATAGGCGTCAAGAGGAGGCAAAAAACGGTCGAGAGGCTCGCGATCTCGAGTGTCTCGGGCCACGCACAAAAAATAAATTGCGCAGTTAGCCGCGACTTATGCACTGAGTGAAACATTGTGATTTGTTCTTAAGTCGTTCTTCTTAGAAGGGTAAAACTTCCGAATTTGAAACGCTATATTTTTTTCATTTTTGGCAGTGTAGTAATTCGCGCACACATTCTAACTTACTACTGCTGTTGCTCCCTCCCTTGGATTTATTTCCCTTGCCTGTTATATATTTATAAATATTAATTTTTATATTGACAGACACACACTGTTATGATTCAAACACGAGACATATAATTGTCCATGCGCGAAACAGAGAAACTCCAATTTATTGCGTAAACTACTAACCATTGTCCTTGCGATCTATTTATTGCAATCGCAAGGGCCAGACGTACTGAACATTGTAAGCATATAAAAACGAGTGGTAAATCCGCGTGATCAAGATGGACTTGGATTTTCCATTTTTTTATTGTTGCCTCAATGACTTTAATCATTCTTAATCATCATATTTATCACTGCCAGTTTTGCTCCATTGCACATTCGTGGGTAATTAATGCTAAGCAGCATAATGACAATTGATCCAAATTTTAACTGCAAGTTGTGAAGTACTAATCCAGGCAGTTCCAGTGAATTTAAAAACTGCGTGGGATAGTCCTGATAAAAATATTCTGAATGGTCGCATCCAAAACATCGTTCAGTGGGTTTTGCGGTACTCGAGGTCATGTTGGTTCAATTACATCGATACTCGACAATATGCAAATCTTACATACAGATCTTTTATATAGCAAGGTTTGCCCAGACGCATTTCTTTTCAAATCCAAGTAAGCCTCATTAGTGGGAATTTTATTACGATCGAACCGACCTCTAGTTCCCCTCCTTAATAACAAATATAGGTCGCTAAACACACAAAAAATAATGATCCTCAACATCTATATTTTTCAATGCCTTTGCTCGTTCATCCAGTCAATTATAGTTATAAAACTTTTCTGTTGTGCTTTATCTGGGAATAAGCTCTGTATAAGCTCCTATTTGAGTCTGTGCTGCGACAAAAATATGTGCTTCTTAGTGAAACTTTAGCATTTTCATTATCTAATAAATGCTTCGCAAACACATTTACAGTTTCCCTTGGTTTACTTACTGCCACAACTTCGATGATTTTAGGCACGTATTTAGCTATCTGCCGAAAATCAACTGACGACAGAATCATGGCCCCAACAAAAATATTTTGGTTGACACGAAGGTCTTTTAACGTTCTGTCCAGTACCTCCAGTTACCTCTAATGGTATGATCCTAATGGATTCTTATGGATTATGATCCTAATCAATCAATTTAAACAATTTAAATACCATCGTTCTCGTTGTTGGACATTGATGCACTGCGGTCAGTACACTCAAGTGGCCCTTGCGACACCAAGCACATGCTTGTTAGGGTTAGGTATTACTAGGCGTGATAGGAGAAAGTATAGGTAAAGCTTGCGAGGAAATTAACTACTGGCGTGCTGCCTGAATGTTTGCATGCCTGCTGACTAAATTAGTAAATAAGTTAGTTATGATTAGCACATAAAACTCTAAAGGGACCGTTGGATTCATCAGATGTTGTACAGTGGCGCAACACTAAAGGTAAACAGGATCTAGTATTTCTACTCGGTAATTAAGCTTACCTATAAGGTCAGTACTCTCCACGTCACTACGGATTAGATTATAGATGAAGGTAAAACCTAGCATAGTTCTACGGTTGGCTAAGAATGGAAAGATAATTAGCAGAAGTCTACTTGTATTAGAGGGCAACCTTAGCTTGCACTTAGAGCCATTTATGTTTAATAAATTAACACAAAATTTATTTATTGTTTGTTATGCCGTTTATTCAATTCTGTGTTTACATTATTTCTTAAGACTTAATGAAAGCTATGTTGGCAGTCGGCATGAGAGAGCCTATGTATATCTGATATATACATATATAATTTTTTTTTTTTTTATTTTTTGTCTTTGGACGTTGATGCACTACAGTCAGTACACTCAAGTGGCCCTTACGACACCAAGCACGTGCTTGTTAATGTTGGGTGTTAGTAGGCGCGATAGGAGAAAGTAAAGGTAAAGTTTGCGAGGAAATTAACTACTGGCGTGCTGCCTGAATGTTTGGTTGCGTACTTACTAAGTAAGTTAGGATTAAAGTTTTTAGTTTGGGAAGGCTGTCAACGTTTGAGGTTATTGGGTACATATCATTATAATTAGCACACAAAACTCTAAACGGTTCATGCACTTCATACGATGATCTACAGTGGCGCAACACTAAAGGTAAAAAGGATCTAGTATTTCTACTCGGTACGTGGAAATTTAGCTGACCTAAATTATGAATAAAGGTAATACCTAGCATGGTTCTACGGTTGGCTAAGGATGGTAGGCTAATTAGTAAGAGTCTACTTGTGTAAGAGGGTAACCTTCGGCCAGAAAGTTGCGTAGAGCGAAAAGTAAAAAGTTCTTTTGAACTGATTCGATGCGTTTTCTGTGGACATCATATTGTGAATTTCAAACGCACGAGCCATACTTGAAGATAGGACGAACTAATGAAGTATATAAAGTTTTTGTAACATAAGGGTCATCGAATTCCTTCGACCGTTTAATAAATCCAAGCACACCCCTGGCTTTATTCAACATGCACGACATATATGTATATATATATATATATATATATATATATATACGACATCTATAAAGTCAAGTTTAGGATCCAGGCGGACGCCCAAATCGTTGACCAAAGTGATAAGTCGCAAGAATGAGAGTGACACGAGAGATTGCCATTAGCTTGCACTTAGAGACTTTTAAGTTTAATAAATTAACAAGGCAAAAATGATAAAGATCTCTTTGTAAATCCGACTGGCAAGAGCTGTCATTATACTGCACACAAAGCTTAACGTCATCTACGTACATGAGCACTCTAGAGTTAGCCAAAACTTTGGGCAGGTCATTAATAAATAATTTAAACAATAAGGGACGCTGACGATGCACTTATGCTGTAAAGGCATTAGTGGCCGATCGCATTACATTTGGCCTGCTTGTAAGCATACTGCAACAAAGTGTCGAAGCGTATTAGTAATTTGTACTTGAGTACAGTGAATGCTCAATAAAAGCATGTGTACAGTCAATCGTAGCAGTGACGGTTATAAGTATTACTTTCATTTTTGTGTCCACACGTGTTATTATCTCTCGCCAACAACGGCTATTACCGTACCGGTATATATACGTATTTGAAAACCATCCGTGCTTTATTATTGTGAAAGGTAAGTCAAATAATACACAAATGAATAGATGTTTTATGAATATGTTCTATCTATAGTCAGCAATGCCAAGAAATCGAAAAGGGGCAAATTTGAGTCGACGAACGGTCAATTCTACAGCCGCGTGAGATAGCAGAGCAGGAAGATCAGGCGAACAAATCGAAGAAGATAATGAAAATACGCGTGTGAGCATGACGCAGTTACGTCAATTGTAATCGCAAGAGGCACGAGATGAACGTAATCAACAAAGACAACTGCAACGAAGAGAAGCGCGCAGATTCATAGTTAATCGACTTAGAAGAATTGACCAAGAACTCCAAAAAGTTCATCGAGCATTTACATCAGGGTCATTTCTTCGACTAGCATTCCAGTACGAACCTTATGTTGAATATTCTGCTCATTCCAAAGTTATTATTGGTACTTTTTATAAGGAATGCCAGTATTGTCATGCACTTAAATCTAAGAATGGTCCAGTTGGGATGTGTTGCTCATCAGAAAAAGTACAACTACCCGAAATTGAAACACCACCTGAACTATTGCGCGGTTTACTTTTCGGCACGATCCAGATTCTACCCTGTTCCTAAAGTCAATTCGTACATTACATACGTTTGGTACATACGTACCAAATTACGTCGTTTGGAGCAATGGAGCAATAGAAATAGTTACAAAATGTTTTCTAGAAAAAGTATACATGGCAAAACAAAGTTTGCCGGGCTTCCTAGTTTCTGTATTAAATTTATGAAGAGTATATTTTAACTTATTGTGTTGATCAGACCATTACTATTGCTTTATTTAAAAGTTATGAATGAGTGAAAGTTATGCCTTATTATCGTTTATCATTAATCTAGCTATTTTATATGCCTGTACCAATCTAAATTTAGATTCTTTAGCATAATCTTCTATATTTTATAGTGGTTCTCTTCTATCTATACTATTGAAATGTTTTGGCAAATTTGAAGCTTAAGTGTTCTGTGGCTTCGCTCCACTGTTCCGAAAGTCTGGTGATGGTGTGCAGTTGAATTCATGTTTTTGATATTTCAATTCTTACATAAATCTTTAATTATTGCATTTTTATATTATGTTTCCATGTTCGTAATGAACGTCTTCAAATATAGTTTTTGCTATTGTTTTTGCACTTTTATTCGGTATTGGTATCGCTACAAGGTATTTGGTTAAAATACAGATTATGGTAACTGCGTATTCATTTCCTTGTTCAGACTTTGACTCGTATCCTTGTTAGACTCGTATCCACGATTACCCTGTCGAAAGCTGTTTGTGGCGTTTTTGTAATTCTGCAATTGGGACATTTTCTAATGTAGACTTTAATATATTTGGAAATTCCTTTTCAAAAATTATGTCTTTTCACCTCTTTGTATTGGTATGGTAGGCATAATAGCTTATTTTTCATTTTTTTATTAAGGTCACCGGGTTGAGTAGCGCTACTCTTAATGTATTCCACGGTGCCACTTTAAGTTAGTTGATAATATAGATACCGGCTTTCGTTTCAAGCCTTTGAAATAATTGATCTAAATCAATGGTTCCATTAGTATATAAACAGCTAACATCGTATCTTGCTGCAATTTTCCTGCCATGTTTAAAAAAAATGCCATATTGTTTACATGCAAGGGACATCTTTACGTACTTTGTCATTGTTTATGACTCTGTTTACGTTGGGCTTTGACGCTACTTTTGTGGGTTGCCTAGGCAATTCTACTTTATCTTTTCCTGCGCAGGATTCTTGTCTACATTGATATCTTTTAGTGACTTTATACTTCCGGTAATATTTTGAGATCTTGTGATTTTGTGATCTGCTTTGATTGTAAAGTGTTATCCATAAATATATGGTCGAAAATGTAATATTTCCCAGTGTATGGCAAATAATTCTTGCTCAGAAGTACACTTATTACTCTCTCCCTTAGTGAAAGCTCTTGATGCATATGCAATGGGAAGTTGAAATCCATTATGGTTTTAAGTTAAAACCGCTCCACATGCTTGCTTATTTTCATCAGAATTTATGCAAAATTCTTTGCTAAAATCGGGATTTTCTAGCAAAGTATGTACCATTAGTTTTGTTCTTAAATCCTGGAATGGTCTTTGGCATTCATCTGTCCATTCAAAATTAACATTCTTTTTACATAATTTTGTTAGGTTCCGCGAATATTTGCCGAAATTTTTTTTATAAAACGTCTATAATAATTGCAAATTACTACGAAACGTCTAGCGCTGTCTACATTGTGCGGCGCTGGAATATTCATATTTCTTGTCGTCTGAAAGTATTCTTTTATCTGTGCATTCATTACCGAGAAAAGTATACCTCATGCATAAACATTTTTCTGGACGTAATTTTAGATTTCCTGCATTTCTCAAAAACATCTGTTAAGTTTTTTTTTTTTTTCCGACTTTGGTTGTTTATTTTGAATCTTCTCCTACGAGACTAACAAAATGTGTTAAAATCTTAAAGTACTACATTATTCTAACAGTTTCTTAAACTGTATTTATGTTAGAAGGTCCTAATAATTGACGCTGGATGGGACGGTCGTTACGACGAAGGCGGGAACGGTTGCATACCAACGTTAATGCTCTAGCGAGGTGATTTGGGTGGGTTGACAGCTTTGTGTAGTAATTTTTCATTTGCTGCGCTATTACATCTCGAACGGGGAGTATATTCAGGTCTCTCTGAATGTTGCCACTCCGAACGTACCACGGTGCCCCAGTGATGGTTCTCAGGATCTTTGCTTGGGCTCTCTGCACGATTTCTACGTTGCTGTTGCTGGCGCTCCCCCACAACTGGGAGCCATAAGTCCAGATTGGTTTCAAAACGGTGTTGTAGAGGAGGACCTTGTAGTCCTGGCTGAAGGGGGAGGGGGAGTTTATAAGCCAATGCAGACTGTTAGCCTTCAGCCTTAGGTGAGTTCGTTTAGCTTCAATATGCTTGCGCCAGGTAAG